>JABFEA020000098.1:11620734-11651243 GCA_019775915.2 Cyphomyrus plagiostoma
TATCTATCTATCTATCTATCTATCTATCTATCTATCTATCTATCTATCTATCTATCTATCTATCTATCATTATTATGGAAAATTAAGTGTTGATGCTGACTCTTGGCTCCACTTTGCTCATTCTACAAAGACAGAACACCGTATTTTTTGAGATTGCACTTAATCCTGGCCAGTCACCGAGGTGTATTTCGGTGTTCTGGCACACGTAGGGGCTCCTCCTTGAGTTGACACTAGGTTGCTGATAAGTCACAGAGCTATAATTTCATTGCCACCTCAAAACGACTAAGGCTGGCAAGACCTCTGCAATTCGTCTAATCTGCCACATCAGACAGAAAAGGAAACACAGCTATTCATATCCACTAATGTCAAAACTATTTACCATAACCTGCCAGTGTTCCGGAATGCTCTCCTTCTGTTCCCGATTTTAAATACTGTGCTGTCTGAGTTCCTGACTCCAAGAGCCGGGGGTAAAATATCAAGATGGGAAAAGGGCTTTCGTCCCTCCAACTATCAATATTGTTGAGTGTGTCCATCGACAAATTCTGTTTCCCTCATTGATTTTCTCATTATGTCACTCAGGTTTACTGTAAGTGAGCTTTCCATACAAGCCGTGCGCTGGACTTCATCCATAGCATGAAATATATGCTGGATGTTTCACAGAAAATGCCAGCGGCCCTGGAGAGGAAACATATTGTGAGGAACCCATTCACTTTTAATGACATTATGAGAAAATGCAACTTTTGATGGGTTTTGTGCTTCTGGGAAGAGATACAACGTTTCTTTGCAATAAGCATATTGCTTAAGTGGATTTCTACTGTAAGTACAAAACAATTAACATTTCTGTGCTAAAAGAAATACCATGATTACCAGAAAAGCTAACTCAGCTGGGTTTATTTATCCAGAGATCCTACAAGGTCTTATTCTATGGGTCAGCAGGAGCATTTCCCAGTTAGCATAGGACATTAGCCTAGGGTACACCCAGGATGGGATGCCAGTGCTTCACAGGGCACATATTCACAGACTATGGGGAATTTAGAGAACCACTAATCAGCATAACTGAAAGTCTTTGGACTTCAAGAAGAAACCTATATGGCATGAAAAGAACATGGGAATGGGGTAGGGCTGGACAATATAAATGATACATAAACTTATCGTCATACAAAATTTAAATGATAAGAAAACGAGAAACGTTGATAAATTGCCAATAAGAAACATTACTTGATAGCATGCATTGGTCTATGACATCACAGAAATGAACACAATTCCAACCAATCACATGGTAATCTTGTAAAAACAGGCAATGCATAGCAAGTTTGATTGACTTGGCTGAGCATGGCACATGCTGCTGTTTTGGTAATAAACTGACTCCTGGGAGAGATGAGCGCTCACTCAGAGTAAGCGCTTCAAGTGTCGGTGAAGAAACTGACAACTCAGCAGCTACAACATATTTTTTTTAAATGAGAATATTGTGGATAAACCTGGTAAAAAGTGGTGTGGATATACTTCATTTAAAATTCGACATGCAACAGAGTGGTGCTGTGTATTGTAAACCTTGCTGAAAACTTGCACTAACTAACACTGGAAATTTTAAGAACTCATTTCATGTCTGAAGCATTGCCATCTAGCAGAACAGTCACAAAAACCTTTAGAGATTCCACTCTGAAGAAAAATTGAACTAATTGTGTCCTATATTGGTGAAAAACAGGACACGGTCTTTTATTTTTCATTACAGGATGAGTAACAATACTAGAAACAAAATTCTAACCTGTTCCCTGGAAGAAGAAACATTGCAGTAAGTGGAAAAACCCAGCAACAAATGGCACAGTCAATGTCTTTTGGTGTTAAGTCCTACAACAAAAAACCTTACTTATGTACATGCTATTTATTTCATATTTATTGTATTTACATTTAATTTGAGGTCCATTTGCTTTGTTTTCTTTTTCATACCCCCGAATCTGTTTAAGGAGAATTGATAGTACTCAATTCCACATTTATTTCCAGATTTATATTCATTTATACTCCACAGCAATATGTTTGTCTGTCCCATTAGCATCAGACTAAGATTCCTTAAAGCAACAAAAATGTTACTCATATACAAGATGGATATAGGAACCTTTTGAATGGGTTGAACTGACCAAAAATGTTGAGCTAGCATAATTAAGCTGTGTGTGCAGAGCTACTGTAACACATGGAGCAGTATGGGGGCATTAAGAAAGCAAACAGAATGCTAATCTGGCACAGTGGGGTGGAGGTATCCTGCCCTCGTCTCTGAAAGGAGGCAGGGAAGAAAATAATTAGATAACACCCCCACTGCAGCATGGTACAACGGCACCTGCGAACGCACCCACGTCCATCAGTGTGCGGCCGCTTGCCGAGCGAGGAGGCTCGCTGCTTGTGGGCCTTGTGGATGGAGTAAGGTGCAGAGAGGCATTCAGAAAAGGCTGATCAGTTTAATTTATGCATTTACGTCGCACTTCAGAAATCGTGACCACGCACTTAAGGGGCTTGAGCAGCCTGAAGAGAGGGTTATTACCCATCTCCAGCAGGTCTGTCAAGGAGGAACGGGGACGCGGCGACGATCAGTCAGCTGTCAAAAACAGAGGCACGTTAAACACATATCATAATGCTGCAGAGATGCTTTCCAGCCCTGGAGCACTCAGAAAATAAAACTGTTAAGTAGTGAGCACTACAGAAAGGCCTGCACACACACACACACACAGACACACAGGCACACATACACACATATAAATGTGACTGTGGTAGGGCTTTGTAATACGTTTCTTTCCCTTACCTGGCATGCCACCGAACACAACTCTGAATAAATCCCGTTTCAACAAATCTGAGTGTTCTTGTTCATAGAAAAAAAAAACACACACTCACTCACACGCACATACTGTATACACACGACAAAAATACGGTAAGTATCTCTGGGAACCAAGCAACACTGACACTGGCAATCAAGTAGGACATTTAGCCATTTATGTGAAACCGTCCTCTTCCAGCAAGTGCTATTGATTAACGGGTGAACCAATAACGCCTGCTTTTTCCCCAGTGCCATTTACGCTGTCAAAACAATCGGCATGGCAAGCCAAACACCCGCTTTCACAAAAGCATCTAAACACACAACCTGAGAACAGATAACCTGGCTTAATCAGTATATGACTTACAGCCAAGAGGCTTGACTGCCACTTGACTGACTTGCAGAGGCCTTAGCTGACTGACGGTAGGCGGTAGGTGTGAGCCTTGTGTTTGCACAGCCGTACCTCACAGCCCCACTCCACATTATCCATCAAGTTTGGGTGAACAGGGTGTCCTGCCCACTTTCACTCTTGATTTATTATCCTGTGTTTAAATGCAAGATCAGACCCAACCAGGAGAAATCTACAGAATGCTGCATTTGGGTGCTGTGAGGCCAACCTTTCATCACACTGTGTACTGGGACTGAGAATCCAATTATCCAGAGCCCTTTGAAGGAAGTCATCTTATTTATGAGGATTGGCTGTACTTTTGTTTAAAATGGTAATTAGCATATTAAAGGAGTTGCCAGTGTAACTCGCACCACCTGTCACAGTTTTATGCACCGCTGGTAACCTGAGTTGATAGCTATACATGCTACATGTACACCTGTTCTGGTGGTACATGCTGCCTACTTTCTCCATGCTTTCTCTGTTAAGCATAACTCTGCTGGCCTCTATTATCTCTCCTTTTAAGGTGCAGGTTTATTGCATTATAGACCGATATCCTATCTGATACCCCTTATGTGCTCTGTGATCCCGACTTCAAGGCAAATGGCTCTGCTTTTGCTGTATGTGATACACAACTAACAATCAACCTATGGCTCATTGTATTGGCCATGTAAACATTTCATAGATTAATACGTTGCCACTCTAAAATGTAACGTATACATAAAAATAAAAATGTATAGAAATAAAAAATGGCATTACATTTCACCTCACAATGAGTCAGAGACTGCTGAATTTGCTAAATTTTATATTTCTTTGTACATTTTGTCTATAGACCCTTCAGTCTAAAATGGCATGAAAACTAAATTACTCTAGATCATAAAACTAGAGTCCGCATGAAGTCTGAAAAAGTATCTGTCAAATGTGTATATAAAAAAAGCATTGAAACACATACCATTGTATTTTAAGTTATTTGAATGATCATTGTTTTCTTTCATAGCATACATTTTTGATTCTCTTTTAAAATTTCAGACAATTTTTATGTTTAACAAGTCCCATTTTGAATTTAAAACTTCTATACTTGGTGATTAATTTCAGTTTATAAGGGTGCCCAAATTAAATCTGTGTATCACATAATGTAGCTGTGTTGTGTGAGTAGTGCCTCTATTGTAATCTTGAAATTATTAAGAACTGAGAATAGTGAAATATACATTTCACAATATTAACCCATTTAATCTGTAATGGTTAAATCTTTCCCTATGACAATGAAATTGCGACCTGTCTATGATAAGACAGAATCAGCAAGGCAAAATATTTTTTATGATGCACTTTCAGGGAGAATAAATATTTATTACATCTTATTTTTTAATTTTTCCTCCCATTGGTTTTTCATCCATCTTGCCATTCACCCATTAAATTAATACGTTTATGTATTTAGATTAGATTCTGCTTTCGGGAAATAATAAGTAATGGACATATTAAAGATGGAGTTCCCTTACATAAATAATGCAATTTTATCAGCATATCAGCAGTGGTTTAACTGCCCATAGATCCATCCATGACCACTTATGCAACACATATTTCAATCTGCTGGAAATACCATTTTCTAGAATTAGCTGCATTTGCCAAGTACCTTATCAATAGCACATTATGTTGATATTAAATAAAAATTAAGAAAAATTATCAAAGTATTATATACAACACTGTTGCATTTAAAAAAAGTGCACTAAAAGTTTATGTGAAAAACAGTGGAATATGAAGAATAACAATTCACTGTTGTGAAAGTATATTATTTTGTTATTTTATATATGACTTGTTACATATAGTAAGTTCAGATATGTAAGAATGAGTAACTAATGGGCCTATTGATGCAAAAATAAAAGTGCTTACTTTTACACCATAGTTAGGACTTTAATATAAAACATAAATCAATCAAATCATTTGATTGATATATAGATTTCTCAAATGGAACAAACAAAAAGAAAAAATGACAGACCGAACCACCCCCCGACAAATCTGGTATCGTCAATGAAAGCAGAAATTAATCCCTTTGAATTTAAAATCCAACCAGACCGCCCGGCAGGTACACGATTCGAAAGAAACACATTTTCATGGCTGACTTGATTATTGAGTGTTCGCTCCCACAAAGTCTGAGATAAAAGCTTGGAAGGAGCATCGAGGATGCACTTTGCAGCTCATATTGCAGCAATTCATCATGCTGTGGCGTTTGCATCGAATGATGCAGGGTTTACAGTTTCAGCGGAGAAAGCCACTTACAGGCAAGATAAATAGCAAACAATACGTACAACACTGCTAGCCAGGCCTATTGCTTTCTGTGCTTTCATACTACAAAGATGGCTCTCAAGTTACTAGTCAGATGAGTCCCATTCCACTTCCATTCCCAATCAAACATACTATTCATGTGTTATTATCTCATCATTCAATTCTAGATATTATCTTGTCACAGTGACTGGGTGGAAAGGGCTGTTTGTAATCTGTAGCCATTCCAACATCAAGGTCAAACATTTCCCAGAACTCTAACCATAACACAATAAAATATCTAATACTAAGGCAAATGTGCTGCAACATAATTTGCACTTCCTGTTATGTTCATTCTTACCCAACAAAGCCAGTCAAAAGCATGCAAAATCCAACTAGCACTGTGCTGCAATAACAAACGTTCTAATCTATGACTCCATTCCATTATTTCCTTTCATTGCTCAAAAATCCAAATTCTTTGTCATTACTCCAGGTAATATGTTGTTGTGCGTTAATCTTGGTGTCTGTTAAATAAAGGTTGAAATTAGTATGAACTGTCCATAGAATGATTTTAGCTGCGATTTTATAGCTCGAAGGGTCTGATGTGTTCTGTGAATATATGACTACATGTACTGTATGTGAGCACATGATTGTGGTGAAGGTGCTTCCTTTGTTATCTCTTGGGTTTTCCTGCTATTTTGGGACCATGGGGATTTCATGTGTAGTTCCATTGGTTTGTGAGAATATTCACGGGAAGGAGATGGATGCCCCAGAAAAGCTGACCTAGCATGCAGTGTCACACTTGAAAGGTAAAGAACACAGCAAAATGTTCATGTAAAAATATCTGGATTTGTAAATCAAACTGATATGACAACGTATGTTATCGATTTGGTGGGCTGACCAGCAGATGTCCTCAACTTCCGATAATACCTTAAAATGCTTTTTCTTCTGGCCTTTGACAATCTTGTTTGTCCATTACATTTGCTTTTTTATTAATACATTGGAAATAAAAATCGTATCTCTAGTCCGTCAAATATCAATGATATTCTCTTGAGCTGCAGAACACCCTGTTCTTGATTAAAGAGCTTAAGAAATTCTTCTACGACAAGACTGAAATATGTCTGCTACCCAAAGATTATCTTGAGATGGGAAAAAAAGAACATGGCATGGGTGTGTCCTTGGTTTAAAGTGTCAGTTATATAAAACCAAGGGAACAGTAATGCATGTAGTGCATACTGTATGATCATTGTGCTATTTAGACATCAGTTATCAGCTTGTTTATTTCTTGCTACTCTCCACAGCTTCAGGTTAGAACGAAACACATGAAAGGCATTTTGAAAAATATTTTCCCCAAACATTTATTATTATTATTGTCACTGAGGACAAAGTCTGGCGAGCGAGAAGATCAAAGTGAGCTGTGACTGTGGCCTCTGGCAGACTGAGTTGAGTCAGAGAGGTGAAGGACACTCTTCCTGGAAGACCCAGGCTTTGTTCACACAGTCTTTGAAGCAAACTTCATATCCTAATTCAACATGTCACACTTGGTTGGATTTCTCTTCCCATTGTTCTGCTTCTCCTCTTTTTTTCCTCCTGTTTTCACAAGCATGTGCAGATCATAGAAAGGATTCATTCAGGTTTTCTCAAGGCACGTCTTGTTCCTTCAGCATTCTTAACAAAAAAACACCATTTCTACCAAATGAAAAGAAAGTCCTTTTTATTGCTGCTCTCAGCCAATGCTACATAGACGGTGTCACGGAAAAATCAGACGCACTGGAGAAACCTTGTGCATCCGGCGCTGCTCCTCTCACCCACATGCATCCCTCTGACTGGCTGTGACAGTGACTGAGCAGGAAGTGCGTGTGCTGTGGAGGACACACACACAGGCTACGTGACATGAGATGCTGAGGGGCGGCATAATGACTTTAGTGCCTGGTTTTGGGGGAAAAGTTCTAATATGCCCCTGCTCTTTGTCGCAGAGAAATCCCATGTCATGCTGCAAAGAAAAGACATTTAAACCAATACTACGTAGAATTAAATGTGGCACAATGTATTATTAATCATAACTATCCAATGAAAAATGTTGCAACAAAAAAAGCAATATACACAAACTCCTCAATAAGCTATAGCATGTGAAGATAAAGACTGTAAAGTTATGTGTAATAGTTATAGGGGTGTGAAATAACTATATGCACGAAATGGTAAGATATTGTAACAACTTCCCATCATGTGTACAGAAAAAGGCAGGCATAGCTGTAATGTAATTCTGCATTTCTAATTGTATTTAGCGTATTTTATATTGTGAATATTTTTTAATCTCCAAATTTTTTAAAAATAAACAATTTACATTTGCAAATTATTTTCTAATTATTACGGTATATGGTAGATTACCCTATGCCACTGATACTAGCTTTCATTCTCATGAGCATCAGTCTATGCTGACTTTCATACTAACTGATATCAACAAATAAATTATGCTTAACAGAGCAGATAATTGTTTAATTCTAAACTCTAAAAAACTGATACTGCTTCAGATCATTCATAAAAGATGTGACAGGGTATGTTTTACAAAAATAGGTCTTCAACAGTTTCCCCAAATATATATATATATAATATTTGTAGAGAAATTGCCTGACTGTAGTCTAATAAGGACACTAGTTAATACAAAAGAATGCATACACACAGAGATGAGTATTAATATTTCTCTCATATGGAATAGTAAAAATCAAAATACATAGGGGACCAGGGAATTTGATCCATTGCTGTTGTAGGGTTTAAACTGACAAAAACATAGAAACACTGTCCTCCAAGATTAAATTGGACTTTGCTGTGATAATCTTTCTTGTAATGAAGCAAATAGCTTCTGGTATTTCAAAGTAATATCGGATGTTTCTTAAAGAAAAAAAAGCCTTTCTAACAAAATAAAATGAAAGACATATTTCACACAACACACAACATGGCAGAAAAAAAACTGAAGAAATGTGCAAGGCTGTTAACACATGACAGATAACAAATGAAGGCCACTTGCAGTCCCTGTCACAGGGCGGTCTTGCCCTGCGTGACACCCTTAAGAGAAGCTTAATTGAACTAAAACACAAAGACAAACAAACTTTGCAGTTTTTTCTCTTGTCAAGTGCATTTGGGGCACATTAGCTCATCATATATATTATCCTGTATTTTGCTTGCTGTAACGTAATATGTGATTTAAGTATATTGATTTTTCATTATTTTTGAGATTTTACTCTCTTAATGGAGTGAATCTGTTAATGGTGGAGATTGTTTTCATTTTGATTCCTTTGCTAACACAGGAGCCTAATACCACTTGCATATCCTCCGGACAGCTCATATAAAAAAAAAAACATTTCAGAATTTAATGTATGTATTAAATGAAGCAATTCAGACCAAAGACAATAAATGCAGAGATTCAGTAATCAAGCCTTTTATCTAGCTGTTCTGTGAATGTGTCATTTTAGGAACCTGTAACCAGGTAAGTGTCAACTATACACTGTTATGCAGGAGCAGTCTTCAGTTCAGCTACTGTTGCAGAAGGAGACAAACTTTTGACATATTCTGTATGCTTAATATGTGCACAAAATGGCAAACAGATCTTTGGCAGAGCTCTAATTGGCATTTCTCATGCAGGGTGAAGCTCCCTTAGATGGAGGTGGGAATGAGTGAGTGAGATTAGAGTGGAAAGTGAAAGGAAGACCCCTGACAGCTGGCATGACAGGGCTGAAGAGAAATAATTTCACATGTAGATTTCTGGGAAGAAGTCATGTCACTGTTGATATGAGACCTAACTGACATTCATCTGCTATAGCTGGATAAGCCTCAATCAGCTGAAACATTAAACGGCGCTAACAGGCACCGTGTCATACCCTCTTATTTCTTTCAAATATTCTTATATGTTGTCTCACAAAGTTGAGAGCCAAGACAATCATTTTGCCCATTTCCCAGAATAGTTCTTACTTTCCATCTTTAGTTCTAGTCCTATGAAACTGTGAAATTTTGTAATTATATCTTTGTGAGAACTCTCCATTCATTTCTAAGGAGAAAATTTTAATTACACTATGATGACCTTAACCCCCACCCTAACCCTAACCTTAACCATAAGTAACCAGACAAAATATGAGACTTTTGCCATTTTGAGTTTTTGATTGCATTCACAGATCTTTGTGGGGACCTGAAAATGGCGCCCACAATGTGAAAATAACAGGTTTTCATCACACTGTGGGGGACATTTGGTCTCCATAATGTAATATAAACCTAATCCATCCCCAACCCCCCACAACACACACACACACAGAGCTGGGGGTAGATAGATCAAACCACCAACCTTGCAGATATGAGACCACAATGGCCCATCCTTTAACACAGTTAATTATTTTTCTTTTTTAATTTTAAAACATTTCAGAGTAGACAGTGATTTCATTTTACCACAAATTAAATTCCAGGTATGACATATATTTTTGATTTAGATATTACTGGAATAATGGAAACATTAGCTGTTGAAAGAGGATTACCTGCTTTTTTTTTAAGCAGGATTTAAATCCAGGTGCACGACCTTGACAATGTCACTAGTCAGGAGAATCCAGCAGAAATCGGAGAAGCTTAAAGGCATTTTGAGGCTGTCTGAGCAGAACATATAACTTACCAATGAATGATATTGAAGTAATTGCATAAAGACTCATGTGCTTCCATGCTTTCTAGTTTTAGCTGAACATACAAAAATTGATATATGGAAAAGAATGTTAAATTATTCAAAGAGAACAGTAATTATTAATATGAAGAAATTATGGGATTCAGGCTTTAGAAACGATTTAGTGCTTCCCCATTCTGACAGGCAAAGAAAGATTTATTCTGTCTTTTTTTCAGCTTGATAAGTTGGGTAATGCTTTAAAGCCCCTGCATCAGCTTGGGCTAGAATGGAAATAATATGTTTTCCTCATTTCTTCCAACAGATGAGGCATCCATCTTCTAATCGTCCATGAACCATGGGAGAAATGGCTCGCCGAGCTCAGACAATATACTGCGATTCCAAGGTTTTTTTTTTTTTTAATAAGTATGACAAATGAGAAGTCACAGGCATGCTGCAAGTAAGTCAGGAAAGGACTGGGGTAATTGTGACGCATTCATGTTCAGGGGCTGCCCCACCGCGAGTGGCGCGGTAGCCTCTGTGAACATTGCCCGCCTATGTTTTTTCTTGCCTGATTAAGGAAGTGGCTGGGGAGGTCCACAGAGCATTTGCTTAGATACGAAAGCAGAACGGATGGGTTTTGAGGGACTCCGAACTGCGAAGAGGTCTAAATAATTTTGATTGTACCAGTAGGGCGTGAAGCTGTAAGACATCATGCACTAAACTGTCACCAGCCAGGCATTTACGTGCTGGGAACCACATGCTGACCCCGCAGGTCCCCTGCGGCAGGAAGGAGCTCAGGAAAGGTCACGATGCATATATAAGTGTGCCGTTCCTGTTTCTGCTTTCTAGCAGGGTTGTGGTACCAAGAAGCGGAGCGCTGCCTTCACTTAAACAAACAGAAGGAGCAGGAACGATCTAATACTGTTAAAATGATACAATGACTGTTTCTGTCATATGAAAAAAACTGCTGCAAAATTACCAAAAAAGCTGATTTAAACCTGGATGTAAGAGTACAACACGTAAGTTAGTGCCTGTGACAGACTGTCATAGATTCAGGGAAATGTCTGCTTCACTTCAGCTACTTCATAAAGGGTGAAAATATTATTATTATTCTGAAGAACAAGTATTTCCTGCTGGACAGAAAATCTGATGTTAAAATCCTAAAAAAAAACCTTAATCAGATGCTCATGCTGTACCCTTTCAATCAACTTTCTTCAAAAGAGACATTCCCACTTGAACTCCCATTTGCCAGTAATATATTTCGTAGCAATTCAGATTATGAAAATCTTTAATCATGCCTGCATGGACTCTAAACAAAGAACAACATGGTGTGCTTGTAGAAAATGCTTGTTTAAAGTTTGCATTACTGATAATGCTGATGGCAGCAGTCATTTCCTGTACAAACGTTTCAAAGAAGCAACATCAATAAAAGCTACTAATAATGTCCATGGAATTTTCGTTGCATTTAAAATACACCTCTGTGATTAAAAAAAACCAGAAAGGTAGCTACAGTATTCATGTCAGTGGTTCTGAAAACACAAAATAGATTAAGATATGAGTGTTGGATATTTCTGTGCTTGTCTTTTTTGCTTCCAGGACCGTATCTGCATTGGTTGTGTGCCCAGGAATCACAGGAACAGAAAAGATGTACTCCATGCACATTAATACTATTTGTAGTCTGTGGTCAATGAATCCGACAAGTGTGAAAAAAGCACCCCCTCCTACCCTCAGTCGCTCTCCTGACAATATCTTTTCCTTCTCAGATGTTTTAATTTGGTTCTTTAAATTGCCATAAAATGTGCAGCTGCTGCATCCAGAAGATAAATTATATTAACCATGTCGTAACTGTAAGGTGATGGAAAATATTTTTCACCAAAGCACTACATTTTTCAGGTGTGTGGGCACCGAATCAACAATTACCTCTGTAATTATCATCATACAGACAGATCACCTTTGGACAGGGAGCAGAGAATGTTAACATGGCTCTTCTGAGGAGAAAAATAATATAATATGTGCTTCAAATGAGAGATCAGGGTTTAGCCTCAGATTTAATGCAGATTGTTCGACTCACTGCCAAAGGACACATTACTGAATGAAATGATTTGATAGCTATAAGGGGATTTAATGAGCAAAACAGTCTTACTGTAAGTAAGTCTAGTTTAATGGTAGTATACTGATTTAGGATGGAGAACAATGCAGTCCTTTTGGGAAACAGTGAGAGTGCACAGGAGAGACAAGGCGATCTATAGGGATCTATCTTTATGTTTAAATGTTTTCATGGTGACTGTTTAGTTGTTTAGACAGCACTTTATTCAAAGTATTTCATTTAACTTGAAACACTTAAATGTTGAGCTGCAGGGATCTGAAGCAGAAAATATCCTTAACTATGGTCTAGGTAGAGTTTCTGCAAAATCTCCTGTTGTGCAGACAGATAGAAACAGTATCACTCTAAGTTGGCCAAGAACTAAGGGGAACTCACCTTCCTGTGTCATGGAGTTTGTGGATGAAAACCAGAATTTAATCAGATGATCTCAATGAGCCTATGGGAAGCACACGGGCCTCACAGCGAAAGCCTACGTCTCTGGCATGAAGCTGTATTGTGACGGAAGAGCTCAGCAGAAGATTCTAGGGAGACTGTTGGGTTTTTCTCTGCACACCAGAGCTGCTTTATTAGGCTAGAGCAGAAGATGTACTTATTCTACAAATGCCTCTTTATTTTTTGGATGGTTTTTTGTTAATCATATTTACTAAACTTGAATGCATCTCACAATGTGAGTTACACTGTGAGTTACACTGAATGCTGTCCAAATAGCCAATTTTCTCGTCATGACCTACTAAAATACTTTGATATTCTTTATATAAAGATGACATATACAGTATGAGGGCAGAAAGATGCTAATGACAATGGTAATCTTTGGGTAACACAATTACAGTTTCTGAGGTCAGCCTTTACCCATGACCAGGGAGGCATATAAGGCTACAAGAAGATCAGCCAGGTAGCTCTGCATGCCTCAGTAGTGCAGAAGTAGAAACGATGTTTACAGGGCAAACATTGCACAGTATCAGACTTCATCTGTCACCCTATAGGGATCAACCGAAGTCAAGCAGTGTAAGTCACGTGAGATCCGTCTCCAGCGTAAGGTGATCGAGAAACAAAGGGAGCAGAGCTGTCCCGCATTGCAGAATGTGGCTGGGGCATCGTGAGAGGTTGTACCTGATGTACATATGGGGGAGGGGAGGTACCATGATACCATGGTTTCAATAACAGTATCAGGTATCACTTCCGGCTATGGGTCATATTGCCAGTTAGTCTGTAAAGAATAACTTTGATGTGTGTTGAGCTCAGGTGCGTCTCGGGCTCCATCTGAGCTCAAAGGAGCTGAATGAAGCGTATATGAAAAGTTCCCTGAAACGCTCTAATAAAAATGCAGCTCACGTAATAATGTGGATGTTGGAGGTGAAGCAGAGGTATTTACATATGCGTTTTTCACAGACAGGTCCATGCCATCCCAGACTCTGGTGATGGGCACCGAGAGGCTCAGCGCTGCCCAGTCGACGTGGCTGAGCAGGAGCTCCACAGCCTGCTCCAATTTAACAAAAGGCTTGAGTACATGCGAGCTGTGTTTATCCTGTGGAGATGAAACATCGCTTTTAAAATCCACACAGGCACTTAATTCATAAGAGCTGCATTTAAATTTAAATGCATTGGGTACAGTCTGAGGTCACAAGCAATTTTACACCAATTGTTGTACCTGGTAGATTAAAAAAAAGTGCTCAAATGGCTACACCTACAATTATAAAGAAAGATGACATATAACTTTGTGACACCACAGTAAACAAATACAATGCATGCATAAATCTGCATCGAATCATACCTCATATGCATTCTGTATGATTTATAATTGAAACAGTTTTAATTAAATATGTGGTGCAGCATCATAGGACTTAAGAACAGTAAAGGTATAAGATTGTTTTTTTTTTCTGAAATTCACTATAAATTGCTTAGTAAGTCATACATCCTCCTTCATGTTTGTATTCCCATGGGTTGTTAACGTCACTTAAATGTCTAAGGTTAATGTCTATGGTAATTCATCAGAAGAGATGCTTGTTTTAAAATGTGGCAGTGAGAGAGGGTCTGTTAATCAGAATAAAATTATGCTAATAAGCGAGTTATGTAACGGACTTAATTATCTAACTTCCTATTCTGTTAATGTTAGGCTCAACCTTGCCATTTATTTTCATCCTCTGCATCCTCCAATTTAGCGATTTTGTTTTCTGATTTTAACAAAGCGTGACTTGGTTACGGAAGGTGGTATTCGTCCCTTTTTCGATTATTCTGAAGATTTGTGAAGTGAATTTTAAGGGAATGGAAATGAAGTGCATAGAAATAATCGATTTTGATTTAGTTTTCATTTTCATCCGTACTTCATTCATAGTTTTCAGAATTTATATAACAGGGAGGATTTAAACTAATGTACAACTCTTCAGGCTTTTGGGAGTGATTATTACTATGTAATTCTCTTCTGTAGATTTCAGAAAAATAATAATAATAAGTGTCTGAGAGTGAGTCCTTATTAGTTAGTAGTGCCAAATCAGTAAGGAAGAACCCTCTCGCCCTCTCTCTCTCTATACACACACACACACACACACACAAACACACCCTTATATCGCGCTTCAGCTATCCCCCCCCCCCCGGCTATATCGCTGATTTTCCCCCGATGCATCACAGTTATTATTATTATTATTATTATTATGCTTCTCATATCGTGGATTTTCACCTATCGCTGATGGGTCTGGAGGGCATCTTCTAGGTGGGGGACCACTGTATGTCTGTGTGTGTATATGTGTATATTTGAGACTCATGCAACTTGCTTGAGTCTCATGTCCTTTCAATCAAGTATACAGAGAAGTTGTAACTTTAGTTCTACGCTCACTGAAGGGTGACTTTCCTGAGAAGTCAGCAGTACTGCAGGACCATGTCCACAGTTTTTATTTCATTTCAGCAGTTAACAGTTAGAACTTCTTGCCTCCCCGTGCTCCTTTTCAGGTGGGCTGAAAATCCAGGACGATCCAGGAAACGTGACATAGACAGAAGCTTTCGTTTCTGACCCCTTTTCCCTGACATTATAGGTGATAGAGAGTGCAAGGACCTCGAATATATGATTTTCCATACCTGCTTTTTTATATTTTGCTCATCTATTATTATGTAACGTGAAATGTGCCATTATACATATTTTTATAGACTGTTTTTCCCCAAAGCAACTAACTTCTATGCTTCCCTGCGGCTTGGCAAAAGCAAGCTATCGGTTTTTAGTGTTTTTTGATTTGCTAAAATGTGCCTTCTCTGCTCTGAACTATGAAAGGCAAATTGCATAATAGCAATAGGTGAAAATGTAATTTCATCCTCTAATTGAAGAATACTAGAAAACAACAGCATACAAACCATTATAATCCATTACAATTTGGGACATTCATAAAAGTGCTTGCTGACTTGTTCACCTGACATTGCCATTGTGGTCTTAGTATGCTTTTTTCCGTAAATAACCTTACATCCTACTATCAGAGTATTGTTCTTTAGGAGCAAAAACCATAACAAATTTATTACGGTAGATATAGGCTCACAGAGCTGTATTCCAGATGTAAATCAACCATCAGCCGATAGACAACAGTCCCCAGGCTCCTGGAACCTTGCAGGACTCCTCTGCCCAGCTGGCTTTTTTACACACTACACTTCACAGTGTGAAAGCTGACACTGACCAGAGCCATGTCACGTCTCTTTGCAGCTATACTGGACCCTATTATACAGAGGCCTGCTGAGAAAACCCTGGCTGATTTAACCCTCTTCATTTAACCTGTTAAACAAAAGCAAGCTGCAGTTTAATTTAGTCATGCAACTCATGCATTCTAGTAGAACTCTTTCGGCCACCATCACTGGATGGGCTCAGCTAGAGTGAGATAGCAACCTTTAAATTACATGTTCTTAGCCATTAGGACACCATAACTCTGCCATCAACAGCTCCCATTCACATCTACGGAAGTTGTAGTCACTGTCTTCCAAGCATGTGCTTAATTTGCTGGAAAAAGTGGTGCCATCGCCGGAAGCAGTATTAAAAATTGTTCTGCAAATAAATACAGTAATATGTGATCCAAACTCCATTGGTTATTAGGATAACTCCATGTTATCCTAATATTGCATTTATAGAAAAAAAAGTTTGATAGTGAACAAAGTGGAAGTTGGAATTCTTGTATCGCTGATACATTTGTATGTCTATTTACAAATACTTGCACAGCATATGAATATTTATAGATGAATATGGGCAGCTCAGTGGGTAATATTGCTACTTTCATGCATGGGTGTAAATTACGGCGGGTGGGGAGGTTGTAACCTCCCCAGTAATCAAACCTGGCCAAATACAACCCCCTTCCCCAAATATTATGTCTCCCCCTAAATGGGTGAAGACCTTAATCCCCTCAGTGTTCAACTTCCGCCCTTGTGTTCAGGGTACGAGGTTTGAATCCCGGATGCCCTGTGTGGAGCATGCATGTTCTCTTCATGTCGCATGGGTGTTGCCAGCAGTACAAGCATATGTACTTATACTGCCAGCTGTCTTTTAAGATGCCCAGAATGTATGTGTGTGTATCTCCCCTTTAATACACTGGCATCCCATCCAGGTTATAGCTCTGCCCAGTGCTGGCTGGGGAAAGGCTCCAGGCCTACTCCGAGACCATGGCTGTTTCTCAATAGCAAGAAGGCAAAGACCATCATTATGGTCTTGACAAGACCGGTCTTGCTAACTTGCCTCCCAACAATGACCTTGTAATGCAGTGAATCATGGGATTAGTGTCACTGGGTGAGGATGCAGCCGATGCATCCTTGATATTTGGGGTGGGACAAGGATGACATCCAGGGATTTTTACCACTCTCTGTACTTCTGTTCTTGAGTATTGGAACTGGTCTTCGGCTATGGATGATTACATATAACAGGGACACGAGAACATAAGTACAGCCAAGTATGCTTGTTGAAAAACACCCCATAACCAGTATAAGTGTCAGATGGTGGATATGTATACACACACACACACACACACACACACACACACACACACACACACACACACACAGGTTTGTAATTATATCTTTGTGAGGACTCTCCATTCATATCTATGGGGAAAACTAATCTCAACCTTAAATGCTTTCTATAATAATATCACCATTTTCACTGCCAGTTACAGATAATGAGGGTGTGCAGACATCATTGCTTGTAAGAAATTTCATTGGCATTATGTATAACATCTTTCATGGACGATCAACTGAAATTGATCCTAGATTTTTTTTAAACAAACTTACCATATGACTATATTTATATTAATATAGCTGTATACGGGTACATTGATATTTAAATTTACTAGTCCTGTTTATTGTCAAGTGGGTTTACAGCTCTTCCAAGACTTTTGGGAAATAAACCATTTTTCAGGTCCCCACAAAGATCTGTGAATGCAGTCAAAAAAGCATTGTATTTTGTTGACTTACTTATGGTTAAGGTTAGAGCTAGGAAGGGGTTAATTGAATTTGTTTTATATTCATGCTTGACTAGGCCACTTATTAGTTCAAATAAGAGTTTACTGTAGATAAAAAAAAGATTTTCTGTATTTCCCGTATATATCCAAGTGGTTGGTGGGTACCACTGCAGCCTCACACCTCCATGGGTGGGGAGGTGGGGGGGGTTCAACCTCACCACTGCCACATACAAAAAAGCCGTCAGGCGCCTGAACTGCTCGTTGTGCGTGTGTGGTCTGTGTGGTCCTGCCATCCAAGACAGGCAATACTCCTGCTTTTACCCTCTGTTGCCTGGGCCAGAATACAGGCTGACAATGAGCCTGTACCGGATAAGCAGTTTGGAAGATAGATGTATATGTACATCAACAATACATCACATATCGCCGTAGCGATTAATTAAATTTTAAACACTTGGCTGTTTTTAAAGACCTTGCATTTGGATCTATAAATTTAATGACTTTTTGTGAAAATAGTAAAAGAGTACAATATTCAAACTGAAGTAGCAAATAATTATGCTTTAAATGCAAAACCTAAAGCAATTAGTCTTCATTGACAGAAAATCTGTATTTCCTGTCAGAACCAGTTTTAAACAAAATTCAAATAAGTACTTTTAGCATTATTTTTGGAAGTTTCCAGTCTTTTTCAAATTGTACATTGGCAGAATCATAAAAAATTCAGTGAATATAAACAGGGAGCAGATGGTGGGGGGATGGGGGGGTGAGGCATAGCCCCCCAGTTATATAGGGTCCCTGATCCGTCCCCTCCGCTTTTGAAGGGAACAAAAAAAATAAAACTTTGATAAGTAGCATCCCTGAATAGGGTTGGACACCATGATGTTTGAACTCTCAGACTGTGTCGACCATCACAAACTACTCACAGCATGCGAACGCTGCAGGTGGGAGTCCACACATACGCGTGCCTCCCTTTATCTCCGTTTGTAGGTAAACAGAGTTAAGTGTATGCATTCAACCAATCCAAGAAGCCAAACCACAGATGCTTCATTTAAAATTCACTGGCACATCCAATCAGATTTGTGCAATAGACATTGTTTGGCATGCACTGCCTGCTTGATCATAGCATTAATTTAAACCTGTATTTGATATAGGATCACAACTGAACTGGCATGATAGAAATTGGGTTGCAGTGCAAAAAAGGTAGAGAACCACTGCTGTATACCAAGAATATGCTGGATGCAATTGTCAACATACTTTTTCCCCATATCTCTAATAGGCTAATTTATATTACTGCAACAAAGAAAACAAATTAATCTAAGTTTGAGGTAATGTTAAATTATGTCTGTTAGAATAAAACAACAAATCAATGAATATGTCCTCACATAATGTGTAACATTACATTATACTGGGGCTCAGTAAATTTAAATTTGCAACACAATGTAGAGAAGTCTATCTGTTGTATGCTATTGTCCAATAGGCCATGGGTGATTGGCGACTCGGGCAACAGTCAACATTGTAACATTGTACAGGGATTGGATACCAGGCAACAAGTAACATTGTATGTACAGGGATTGGACAATAAAACTGAAACACTGGCCAGTACTGTTTGAAGTTTTGCACTTATATACTTATACATTGATTACATATTTAATCTGTAAGACCAGAGTGTAAAGGTTGAAATAGCTGAAGAATAGCACAGCTGTTCATAAAATATCGCAGTCCACACAACATAATTGGAGACACGTGGGAGTTCAAAAGAGGACAAATTGTTGGTGTGCGTCTCGCTGGCACATCTGTGACCAGAACAACAAGTCTTTGTGGTGTATTGAGAGCCATGGTATCCAGGGTAATGTCGGCATAGCACCACGATGGATGGACCACGTCCAACAGGAATAATTGTCGACACAAGAGAAAGCTGAAAGGCACTAACCCGGATTGTATCCAAAAAACATAAAACCGCAGCTGCCAAACGCACTGCAGAATTACATGCACACCTCAACTCTCCTGTTTCCACAAAAACTGTTAGCCAGTAGCGCCATAGGGTCAATATTCATGGTTGGGCTGCTATAGCCAAAACTTTGGTCACTTATTCCTATACCATATGTCAGTTTCAGTGGTTTATGGTTTCAGTGGTGCAAATCCTGGGCTGTGGATAATATGGAGCATGTATTGTTCTCTGATGAATTCACCTTCACTTTCCCACAGCTGGGAGACCCGCGGTGTGGAGAAGCCCCAAAGAGGCTCACCATCATGACTGGAGCGTACCCAGAGTGCAGCACTGGGATGGGTCAGCAACGGCTTGGGCTGGCATTCCTCACACCCATTATTTCTTCTTGATGGGCACGTTGTTGCAAAGGAGTATCAAATCATTCTGGTGGACCATGTTCACCCAATGGTTTAAACATTGTACCTTGAAGATGGTGCTGTGTATCAGGATTATAATGCACCAATACACATGCCCCCATGACACATGACAGAGTAGATTAAAAAACATGAAAGTATAGTTGAACATCTATACCAGGGGTCTGAAACTACTGGCCTACGGGCCATATCTGGCCTGCAAGACCATTTCTCACGGCCTGTGACATGTTTCTATTAAACTATTTAATCCGGCCATCAAATCAGTCTTTACTAGGGATGACTTCAGGTTAGATTTCCAATTACAATTACAAAATTGTAAATTTGAATTACAGAGGTTCAAGAATAGTGGAACTCATAGGAGATTATATGGATTTCATATGTTTACAC
Source organism: Cyphomyrus plagiostoma (assembly GCA_019775915.2). NCBI lineage: Eukaryota > Metazoa > Chordata > Actinopteri > Osteoglossiformes > Mormyridae > Cyphomyrus > Cyphomyrus plagiostoma. The sequence continues at coordinate 11,641,072 of JABFEA020000098.1, forward strand.
AGGTATTGGCTATGCTATTATTTTAATGTTTATGCATACTGCTGCTAATGGTATTTGTCATTTTAAAAACAGAACTAGGTGAAAAAAACTGCAGTTTGTGTATCAGTACTTTTTAAATATTTTCAGTATATTTTAATAATACCGCGATGAAACTAATAACCGTGATAATTTCGGTCATGATAATCCTGATACGAAATTTTCATATAGTTTGAACTCTAATTTGTACTCTTGTATTCTTTCTTTAATTGACTGCAGCTACCTTTTTTAATAGTTGAATGTAAAATTTCAAGTTTTTGTAGATTTTTTGTTTAATTCTTTTGTTGATTTCTCATGTGGCCCCCTTTTGGGAACATCACATAGCCCCCGGTAAGTTGAGTTTGAAACCCCTGCCCTACACCATTCTAATAAATGATTGCAGTCTAAAACGAGGTGTTAATTGTCCAACCTGTATGTTGGCCAATCAAAATGTTTAGTTTATTAAACCATCCACCCAGATCACGACGAATACTTCATCAAGCATGGCTAGACAAGCTTAAATGTCGAGACGTTTTGCTCACTGTTTGGTCCCCCCATTTCAAAAATCTCTCCTGCTATGAATATAATAACCAACATATCATTAAAAGTTTCTTAGAAACTAAAAATCATTAGAACTCAGTTATGTCAGTACAGTATAATCACATCCCAAAACTACATACTACACAATGTAAGAAGACACTAGCCAAAGGTAAAATCCTGGAAGAAATCAGATTAAAATATATTAAATAAATGTAATGCATTCACCAATGAATACTCAGCTCTATTTTGATGTACTTTCCTGGTAAATGAAAAATAAAAACAGAAGCAGATGTTCATTTAGCGTACAACTAACCATAGCCAGTCACACAACCACATACAGTGTGTTGTCTGTTTCCCATGACAACTAATAGTACACCAATATTTTGATGCACTAAAACTAATAGACTGTTAGGTGCCAATACCCCCGCAATTTTGCTTCTATATTATTGTGCAATTTCAAAATAATCATGCCACCTTCCGTGCAATGACTGAAGACATTTACATTTATGCTTATTTATTTAGCAGATGCTTTTGTCCAAAGCAACATGCAAGTGAGGCAAATAGTACGGTTATTTGAGGTTCTACCTGAGACAAAAATGGGCAAATTTAAATATATATTATTTCTCAAACATGAAAAGGATTTGACAGGCAAATCTATATACATTAGGTGCACAATTTGTGTACATTATAAATTATTTATGTAAGAAAACATTCCTGATGTGTGTTGGTAAGACAAGCCATAGCATCAGTTATAAAATTATCAGAAAATAAAATTGCAGTGAATCTTATGTTGGCTCTGTTTCACCGTATGTTGCACAAATGTAATATTATCATGAGGAAAAATTGCAATGTAAATTGGTGTGTATTGCAGCTATTTAAATTTCAACTTTAGCCTGGAATATTTCCCACTGAAACACAGCTAGGTTTTAACTGCTGATGTATATTCTAATTTCAGTTCCCAGAGTTTCTCTCATGTGGAATCTGGATCAAATTCTAACCTTTCAATATCCAGAAAAGGTTATAGTTTGGTATCTTCTGCCAGCATTGTAGTGCAGAGGGAAGAGGTGGTCGAGGTCATTTAAAATCTATATCAAAGTGTGGATAGTATAAATCACTACACTCTGTTGCGCAGTCTCTAATTTTCCATATCTCTGACATGCATACTGTAATGCTCTAAATAAGACCTGGATTTTACATGATTCATACTGCAGTACAAAAAAAACCCTGTTAGAATTCACTTCATATACTGTATGACTGACATATAACTACTGGACAGATAAATTTTAATCACCAAAAAAGGTTTTTTAGAAGTTTTTTTTCTAACATCACTGCATGGTATTTTCATTAAGTTACTGTCTGTTTTTAATAGCAGTGCAAAAATAAAGGTTCTGAGAATTTTCAGTTCAGGGTCATCAAGGACAATAAATTTCAAATGAAAGAAAAATAATATGATGACAGAAACTACTAAACAAAACTGCTAATTGCATCTAATGAATAATGCCTGAAGTAAAGTTTAGGGTCTATTTAAAACAAACTCACTTGGCATAAGATTGCAAAAACAGAAAGTCTTCGTGTCAGTAAAGTATGTGCATAACTGTAAGACGCTACATGAACAAAGAAGGAAGACAAGCATGGTGGATAAGCTTGGTGTAACCCACCTGAAGAAAAAAAGGCTGTACTTTTGGCATTTGTATTCAAAAGCCTCAGTAAGATTACGTGTAGTGGAGATTTCCAAAATGCTCCAGCAAGGCTTCTCAGTATAGTAACTAAGGGTCTGATTTTGTATCCTAAGACTTGCCAGGTCACGTCCCACAAAAGACTCTGGGATACTCCTTGAACAAGGTACTTAAGCTAAATTGCCCCAGTAAATGTCTAAAACTTTTTCTGGGTGTTTCTGGCAAGTTTCTGGGTGAAAGCAAGAAACCTATCACCTATCATACGCTGCTCTCCATGAGACACACGGGTGTATGAGAGAACAGGGTCGCCACTGTGCTGGAGCAACTGGTTTTAAGGGGTCAAGAACCTAGAAACAGCATCAGTCTGCCGGCCACGGGATTCAAATCAGAAACCTTCTGATCGCAAGCACAGAGTCCTAATCTGCCGGGTCACACACTGCCCTGACTGCACTCTCCCACCATAGCATTGGTGAGCAAACATCCCAGCTGAACTGCCCACAGTTGAGCCAACCAGCAGCATAGGAACCAGAGGGTATGGGGGGCATGGGAAACACCCAGTATTTAATTTGGCTTTATTTATTGAGGGATGAATTAACAGGTAGGTAAGTAGGTAGGTAGATAGACAGAGAGACAGATAGATAGATAGATAGATAGATAGATAGATCAATTATTTTTAAATTATTAAAAATTGTAATTACAATACCACAGGAAGCAGGAAAAAGATGATTTATGTGAGCTTCTTCTCTATATTTGGAGTTCATTAAGTCATTGTCTGTTTGTGACAGCCAGACAAAAATTAAGGTACGAAGGATAACTTTCAGTTCAGCATCATTAGGAAAAGAGAAATCAGCTCCGTGAAAAGTGTACCTGCAGAAATCTATAGCGCACAACTTAATCAGGGAACATTGATCTTGGTTATTGAAGACCAACTGAAGTGCTAAAAGGCCCTTTTCCTGGAAACTGACATGATAGTATCCATCCAGGATTCTCTGTCATACACGTAGCTAGAAGTGTAATCACTACGGACCAAGATTCACAGTCAGGGAGCTGACGGTCCCAGGAACTTTATAACTGTGCTATAATGGTATTTAATCAAAACTGCTTAATTTACATATTTAAATGTTTAGCTATTTTTATATTAGGCAATTGTTTGGTGACCATCCTGTTCCTGTTGTGTGGTTTCCATGTGTTCATCTGGATTTCTGGCACATAGTCTTGTAATCTGGGTTTGGGGATTTTTCTGTGTTGTTCTGTTTCTTCTTCAGATTCTCCCCTTGTTTGGACTATGGATTTGCTTTTCGTTTTCTTTGTCAGCCTGTACCTGCCCTATGACCTACTGCTGGTTTAACCCTAACATCTTGAAGTGCGATTCTGTAAATGAAACCATAACCTCTTTTCTGCATTCCAATTGAAACAATGTCATTTTAAAATAAACAGCTCTTTTCATTTTAAAAATTTTTTTTAGCTATCTAATCTATTCCGAACAACTCTAACAAATCATCTAACTGATAATGAAATAATGTAAAAGTATGAAAGGAGAAGGTCATGAATAAAAGTAAAACTTACAAGAAGGTTCTAAACCCACGGAAATGCTTGTGCTGTAGCATTATAAAACATTGCTGCACTCAAGATGGCTTTTGACCAAGAATGCAATTCTTATGCATGCTAAACAGACATTCTGAAAGCTTATTTGTGTCTAGTGTAAGTATCCTACTTCTCCTTAGCCTCTTCGCATTTGATTGCCTTATATAATGCAATCTACTATAGGAAAAAACATATCCCTAAAGGACTAAACTACAGAGAGACAGGTCATTTAGCATGTAAGTGGAGACGCTGCCCAGCGCACTATTATGGAAGAGAAAACAACTGGATGCTAAATACAAAAATGATTAACACTCTTCATGCACAGAGCATGCATGAAGTGCTTATTTAGCATTTTATGGGTCAGACGTTAAACATCCTGTCAAAATAAGACTGTGTGAGTGACCTTAAACAGGACAGAGCTGTGCAATGACGCCAAAAGTCTCTCTGCCTCCAAGTGCCTCTAATTTCGTAATAAATTAATGAGTGCTATGAAAGGCCAGGCGTTCCCTAGTCAGCACTTTCAAAATCCTGCTGTCTTAACATGTTACTCATATCTTAGCCTGACTTTCGAAGAAGTGAAGGAAAAGCAGGAAAATTATTTTTAGTGGTGTTTTACTGAGAAAAAAAGAGAAAGATGACAGGACAAATGCCTTAAAAAATGTTTCACTGACCCTAAAAAAAAATTTCCATTTTTAGCAGTAGTAAGGCGGAAATTACAGGCATACGACCTCAGTAATATTCAGTTAAAGCTAACCTTGCAGGTAAAATGAAAAATTTACAGGGTTAGCATATGGAAAAAAATACCTGTGGGGACACTATTGAGCTTTCCTTTCCCCAACGCTTTTCTTCGAATTTGAATACCCATTAAAAAACACTAAAGATATTTGACAATGCTGAAAGAAATACTATATAGTATTGGGAAATACATATGAGAAATTGATATGGCCATTTGATGGCTCTCTTATGTAAATCCTTATATCAGAAACACACAAGGCCCACATTACACATCTGTCACTAATAACCTGAATTATTAAGGGAACAGGCTGAAAACTCAATTCGGTTTTATGTGCATAAATAAGTATACCTAGCTACTGCATAAAGTGGTATCAAACCACCGGTATATGTTAACAAAAACTACATTTACTAGGGTGTGGGTGGAAAAGCTGAAAAATGACAATAAATAAGGATTATAAAGAATAAAAGGCAAATCCGAGCCACATTTCTTTTGTATGGAAAACAAATTATGAAATGCTGTTGCTGAACAAGCCCAGATGAGACAGACAAGCCAAACTAAACAATGAAAATTAAAATGAAGAAACTTTGTGCTATTTTTCAGAACTGCCTTCTGCTATTCTGAGGAAATTTGTTATTCATCCAGTGGCTGATTGCTTTTAATTCTATATAGAGCAACGGGGCCCTTACTCACCGCTAGGATAACTGTTTAATTCCTTGTTAATACATGCCTATGAGAGACCATTGCAGATGAAAATATAGTGAGACTGCAATGCTTTGTATGTTAATAATTCCTTGACAATAACATAAAGTCATATCTGAATTCTGAATTATTTTAATGACAAGCTAAATAGTAATCTTTCATCTATTGACAGGATGATTTTGCCTGCTTTATACATACTGAAATATATGGGAGCAGTGTAGCATAAATTCCACATCATTATGTACATTTGAGGCAGGAATTTGTAATGATGCATGGCTGATGATGAAATCATTTCACTTTTATATTGGTTGACATCGGTGCAGTAGAACTAGTCTGCATTTTATAGCCAGTGCATTTATAGCTAATTACTATATAGTGGGTCATCTTAAAAGAAACATCAAGTTTAAAATCGTATAAATTTTGTACAGTAAGCCTTTTTTTGTCACAAATGTCTGACTGTCACATGATCATAGCATGTCATTTTGTCCGGCTGCTTTCCATGGCAATGTCTTGATGCACCCTGCTTCTCAGGCATGATTCTGCATAGGGCATCCTGAGCCTGTTCAGCCTGCCAGGTAACACTGAGCTCTGACTGCTCCAGGCAGGTCACAGTGTGTGCTACGGGCTCTTTACAGCTATGAGCTGTGTAGCCTTAACGAGCAACCCGAGAAGCAGCTGTCAGATTCCCAGTGTGCAGGCACATTATTGTGTTGAACTGTCCGCCAGCAGCAAAAATAAACAAATAAACAAACAAACAAAAAATACTGTTGAGGGACAGAATTCCAAAAAGGTTGAAATAATGAATATTCATGTCATAAAGACTCTCAGCTGACATACGACTGATCTATTACCCTCACTGTTTGACAGCCATAAATATGTAATGTACAGGTACTTTGGGTACCATGTGAAATCTGCAAAAATAGCTTGTAAAACAAGAGAGTTTGGTTATTCTTTTGCGATATTATAAGATTTTCTGTGAATACCTTACTCTTAATATACTATCAGTAATTTTTATAAAAAACAGACCTTCATCCCTTTCTTGCTTATTGATGACTCGATGTTGATACGTGGTTCCCCTCATTTTGGATCAATAGCTCCACATTTAACTAATCAAGCTACCACATCCAGTACTTGGCTTTCGCTCAGTACTCAGTTTCACACTTTGCAGAAGTTCTGAGAGCCAAGTTACTTGGGACATCGTCGGAGCTCACAGGATAACACACCACACCACAAGCCCTGGGGATTTGGATACTGCTTCTACTTTGGCGTGTGGATTTACCCAATTCTTTGCATGTTGCACAGGTGTCTTTTCGAGTATGGCTGTGTGTTTTTACTGAAATAAACTGATATCCTATCCATGCTGTAGCCCAGCCTTAAGTCCAAACTGCCTGGAAAAGAGTCCAGGCCCTCACTGACTATATTAACTGGTTGGAAGGCGGATAGACAGACACGATTTCCTCCAGCAAGGTGAATTAATGACCCAAAATCTCCCCTAATGTGTGCTCTGACATTGACTGGCATCCATCCCGGGTATTCTGATAAGGGACATTCCAGGCTTGCTGTGATATTGTGTTGGTTAAGTGGTTATGGAAGATACCAATGTAGACAAATATGTCAAAGTATTTGTTAAATTCCCTTAAATATTACGTAATTTTTTCAGCTTGTTTATTTATTTCCATTTCTCCCTGTTGACGTCATAGAACACATTTTTATTTAGCGAATGTGGGCAAATATGTTGAAACACTTCTCAGGAGAAAGTGATAGAAGAGTGAGAGTAACACTTTAGACATTACCAGTTCTACCTAAAAATGCCTAGTTGTTTAGAAGCTTGCTGGCATGGAGAGCTAACGGAGAAAACACTGAAAAATGCCTTCATTAGTACACCTATAAAAATATTAACCTTTGAGCATAGAATTTGTTCTACATTTGTGGGCTGAGAGCTGTGAGCAAACATCATTCATCAATTCAGCGTTTATTTCTAAAGAAAAGCAGTTTTGTCTCTCTTTGTTTCCCTTCATCTCTGACAAGGTAACGAAGTGATTACCCAGCCAGCCCACCCTCGGCTACAGGTGGAGTGGGTGATGGTTTGATGTGTCGTACCTACACTATGAAAACACCCAGGCTTATTACATTTACATTTTTCATATTTAGCAGACGCTTTTGTCAAAAGTGGTGTACAAGAGAGGAAAATAGCACATTACAAACATATATGCCGTCAAAGCATGGATTAGTCGTAAGTGCGGCTTGGCTGCCCAGTTACAAGTGCGTATCCATAGCAGCAGCTACACAACGGTTCCTAACAAACAAGAACTTAATAAGACAATTCAATGACTGAAAGTGCAACATAAGCACATCCAAGGTACATAAAGAGGCATCAAGCCCCCTCCCCTCTGTGGTTCTTACCCCCTTTCTGCTGCCAGTCCTCTGCTGGCTGGCCAGATGCAGGCTTATCTTGTGCACATCTGACATGAATGTGGCCTCCCAGGGGACACCCCCCCATGGCCAAGGCCTTTTAGCGAGGTTTCAGGACCTTGCCCTGCAGGGAAAGCTCACCTTCACACTGTCATTCCTTCACAACGTGGCCTGGTCCTGGCCTGTTTTCGGCGTTTCTGACACAAACGGTGAGTCCTGGGGGATACCTCAAGCTAAGACTTGCACTTTTATGTGCAGATTTAGGTCTGATGCAATATTTTATGGAAAATAGCTGGACGCCTTGACAGTGTTGCTATCCGTGAAAATCTATACATCCCCCAGTATACCTCTATTACTATGACACTCCTGCTGAGTGATGGTGACACCTTCAAATGTAGCATTGTGAGAATTACTGAGGAGAGGATCCCCATCAATTAGCTGTATTTCAGTGTGAATGGTCCAGCCCAGCAATTTCCCCCATTCTTTCCAACCGTAAAAAACAAATAAAAGAACCGTAATTCTCTATTTTTTCGTTTTTCATTTTGCATTTCTTAAGCAAAACTAAAATTGGCAACACATCATAACTATAACTGCTTCTCTACTACAAACTATACTATATGTTTGACAATGGTATAAGAATAATAACCCCGATTACAAAAGTCTGCTAATGCAGTATAAGATAATAAACAATTGAATGTCTGCTGACAAGTATGGAGCTTGAGAGAAACAAATCATTTTAGCTCACAAAATGAAATAATCAACAAATTAAAGATGATGAGTGTTTAAAATTAGCAGTTTGCTTAATTGAATTAATTTTGATAATTGCAAATGATCTTCCTTCAGCTACAGTATAAACATCTGTGTTTGTTTTGCAAGTAAGAAAAAAAAAACAGGAAATAAATCTCCAGGAATCAAAATCATGAGATAATAACTCATCATAAGATCGGCATACACTATATTGCCAAAAATATTGGGACATCTGCCTTTACACCCACATGAACTTTAATGACATCCCATTCTTAATACATAGGCTTTAATATGGAGTCGGCCCACCCTTCGCAGCTGTAACAGCTTCAACTCTTCTGGGAAGGCTGTCCACAAGGTTTAGGAGTGTGTTTATGGGAATGACCATTCTTGTAGAAGAGCATTTGTGAGGTCAGGCAGTGATGTTGGACGAGGAGGCCTGACTCACAGTCTCTGCTCTAATTCATCCCAAAGGTGTTCTATCAGGTTGAGGTCAGGGCTCTGTGGAGTCCAGTCAAGTTCCTCCACAGCAGACTCACTCATCCATGTCCTTATGGACCTTGCTTTGTGCACTGGTGTACAGTCAGGTTGGAACAGGAAGAGTCCATCCCCAAACTGTTCCCACAAAGCTGGGAGCATAAAATCGTCCAAAATGGCTTTGAATGCTGCAGCATTAACAATCCCTTTCACTGGAACTAAGGGGCCAAGTCCAACCCCTGAAAAACAGCCTCACACCATAATCCCCCCTCCACCAACCTTTACACTTGGCACAATACAGTCAGGCAAGTACTGTTCTCTTGGCGACCACCAAATCCAGACTCATCCATCGGATTGTCAGACAGAGAAGCATGATTCGTCACTCCAGAGAACACGTCTCCACTGCTCCAGAGTCCAGTGGCTGCATGCTTTACACCACTGCATTGTATTTGGTGATGTAAGGCTTGGAAGCAGTTGCTCAGCCATGGAAACCCATTCCATGAAGTTCTCTATGCACTGTTCTTGAGCTAATCTGAAGGCCACATGAAGTTTGGAGGTCTGCAGCTATTGACTCGGCAGACAGTTGGTGACTTCCGCACACTGTGCGCCTCAGCATCCATTGTCCCCGCTCTGTGATTTTATGTGGCCTACCATTTCATGGCTGAGTGACTGTTGTTCCCAATTGCTTCCACTTTGTTACAATACCATTTACAGTTGACCGTGTAATATTTCGTAGTGACAAAATTTCACGAATGGACTTATTGCACAGGTGACATCCTATCACGGTACCACGCTTGAATTTACTGAGGTCCTAAGAGCGGCTCATTCTATCGCAAATGTTTGTAGAAGCAGTCTGCATGCCTAGGTGCTTGATTTTATACACCTGTGGCTATGGAAGTGATTGGAACACCTGATTTCAATGATTTGGAGGGGTGTCCCAATACTTTTGGCAATATAGCATATGCAATGATTAAATAAAATAGAGATTTAAGTTTACATATTCATGTACACATTCTGTGCCTTGCCATGCCTTGTGATCCCATTCAAGGTGTGGCCCCGCCATATGCTGCCTGGGATAGGCTCTGGCCCTCCCTAGAAATGGATGGATATACGCTTGTACAGAAACCTTTGTGCCACTGTGCACTGTGTAATGCAAAATGCTAATTTTTTGATGAGTAGTTTTAATCGATGGGTATAAAATATGTCTTGTTTTGGTATATTTCCACCCCTTAAAAGAGCCATTTAACAGCTGGGGGGGGGGGGGGGAAAAAAACCCACCACAATGGGGT
>JABFEA020000098.1:11667251-11682182 GCA_019775915.2 Cyphomyrus plagiostoma
CCTGTTTGCCTTGGGTGACCCTACCAGGGGCATAAAGCCCCGGGCAACTTAGCTCCTGGGATCATTGGAACATGCAAGCCCCTCCACCACGATAAGGTGTCGGCTCCAGGAGGGATGTAATGCTTTAATATGACCATAAAGGTTTATTCTACATGGTTTCAGAATACAGAATTACTTGCAGAGCACTAAATTCTACCAAATGTTCACTGTACCCAGAGAATTACATAAATTTATGCAGAATAAAGCACTACGTATTTATAATAATCACTAGCTGGGAAACGAGGACATCAAAGTCAGCAATCAGTCTATGTATAGTGCATAACAACACTTTTTAGTCATACGTTTTTTTTAGCTGTGAAGCTCTACTATGTTGTAGGTTATACATGCAGAAAATTAACCCAAAATTAACTACACAGTGCTAATAAATAGGATCACAGATGCACGACATCTAACAGCCCAAAAATAATAAGAACGCAATCTGGGCCCAGGTACAAAAGCAAATCATGGACTGTTGGTATGGGCATGAAGTTAATGGACATTTCTCTCTAAGATATTTCTGTTAATCTAGACCACTTTACCATGGGAGATTCACAGGTTGAACAACTGGTTACCATTTTCCTGAATGCATATGCTTTGTAATGCACAAGCTTTACAGTCACTGAAAGCACATTTATTTCATACAGTGTACATTACAACATAATATTTTAGATAATTATTTTACCTGAATATCATGTAGTCCTAAAGTCTTACTCTCAGGAAAAGAAGCATTTCCATGCATTTTATTAGACCTAGAGGTGAGACTGAGATTGTTTATTTTGCAACGCTGTTTGTGAGACACCCGTCTCATCAGCACATGTCAGATGATGCATCACATCTGTGAAACTCTTAAATTTACAATTTACAATAACCAATAAGAAGATTCTGAAAATCTGAGGCACTGATTTAATAAATGCATTTATTAGCAAACAAAAAAAACAGTATGTCAATGACATATATATGGTAGCAAGTCACATGGGAATTTATTACATTTGGGAAAATAATAAACTCAGGTTTTCAGTATATGTTGTTTTAATGTAATAGAGTTTATCACTAAACACTGCAGCTGGAAACTCTCTACATTCCAACTGGTCATGTCATGCTGTGTTAGAGGCAGACAGACCTTTCTGCAATGTATGGTAATGAATTAAATGGACTAGCTCATGGGCGGACCCTGTAGGCAAAGCTGTAGAGCAACTGTTCAGATGATGTCCGGGAGAACCTCCTGTACGAAAAGAAGAGCTGAAGACAGTGTTTTGATAACAATTTCATCTACCAGACACTTTCTATCCCCTTTCACAAAAGCAAACTTTTTTTAAGTTGAAAAATAGGATAAGGTTCATTTGCTGCCTGCGACTGAAGTAAAACTCACCAATGTGTCACTGAGCAGACAAATAAGGTGCCAACGACACCAGAGATTGAAAAAAAAAAAGATCCTGACATTCTTCTACCACTGTTGGTTTTAAATGCTTAAAGCTCATTTTGACGCATATTGAACACACTGGTTCCACAAAGTGACACTTTATTGATCTACCACAGTGAACAAACTGGCCACAGCTATTTGTTTTGCTCTCTGTCTCCCTGGGAATCGTTCACCATAGAGGCGCCATACTATAATGTGAGTCCTCTTCTAACGTTTGGAGGAAGATGAAATATTTATGCCGGAGAGGGAAAAGCTTAAAGCAGAAACATGCTGAGGTCTGTCGGGGTGCTGCTGTGCAAGAAAGGCAGCTATATAATTGGAGATGGGGAATAATCAGCAGTATAGGCTTTGCCTTTTCTCATTCGCATTAAGACACTCGGTTCCATGAATTCACTTGTGTTAAGCAAACATTCTCAAAAGAACAGATGGATGGATTTCATCGATGCTAATTGGAAACACTATAAAATAACACATAAAAACACTGCAAGGAGGACAGCAAAATGTCAAAATAGGATATGTGAGATTTCAGTACATTTTTCAAAGTATAGGTCATGATAAAAAGAGTAACAAGCAGGCAAGAGACAAAAGGGATAATCGAAGGTAAGATCTGCATCCTGATGGTCAGGGTACTATGGTCACCCACATCTTTTCCAGGCCCCTTTAAATGCAATACCGTACAAGTGTCTGACAAATCAAAAAGCAACATTTTATTGTGAAAGGGCCGCTACTGACACTGTCACTGAGTTTGCTAATATCATCCCACTTCACCTGCCTAGTGGAAAGAGACTCTGATTTATTTATGGTGAAGTGTAAATGAGCTGATATTACTCTGTCTCCTTGTATGGTTATTGCCTGGGTAATCAACAAACACTAGACAGAAAATCCACTGCAAACATGGAGCTAATTTGAGCATAAATTAAATTGCTTAAATTGGCAAGGTGTTTACAAAGTAAAATGCTGAAAAAAATCATTGGCAACAGCATATTTCTATTTCTCTGATTTTCAAATCATAAGTTTATGAAAAAGGAATAAACTGTTCCTCATTCTCTAGGGTAGGCCCAGGCAGTGCTCCGTCTTATTGGGCTTTATCTTTGCTCCTGTAGCAAACCTGTCATCAGCAGTGACATTGTTTGAATTCAAAGTACGTTACCCTGCAGTGAATTTGAAAGATGCAAATTAAAAGTATTTCAAAGCACTTACACACAATCTACACATAACAACAGCAGAGACAGTTTTTTTACAGATAAATCTGCACTTTCAGTGTCTGTAAATATTCTCGGAACGGTAAGACCAGTAATGTAAAGTGAGAGGTAAAGAGTGTCTGCTGATACAGCGTGTTGCTGCACTCACCACATGACGAACCACCTCGGGGATGAGAACCTGAGTGCAGCCATAAGACCGGTGATACCTCAGCACCGCACTAGTATGAATGAAACAGTCTAAGTTTTGTCCGGTGCCTGGAGTCCCAGTCCTGCCACCAGCCCCCAGATTTTTCCCTGTAAGTTGGAGGACTTGCTTATAGGACTGGATGTAGATAACATAACACCCAGAACAAAGAAATTAGAGGTCGCGGCCCAAAACAGTGGGATCACAGCTGGCATTCAGGTGATTTGAACCAGTAACCTTGTGATTGTTGGCACAGATCCCTAGCCTCAGAGCCACCCTTCACCCAAAGAAATGCACGAGGATAGTAAATTTATGCGAAGAAGAATTCAGATTTCACTGATTTCTCATTATTCTGGTTTCTACAGCCTTAAAACACATACTTTATGTTCTCCAAGTGAAACTCAACACACTTTTCATAACTGAATTCTTGTACCATGGTGTGCAAATGCAGTGCCTCTTATTGAATATTCAAATATAAAATCGTTACTAAAAGCACCTGCTGTACACAACAGGCATAGACACGAGTTCAGTTTGGTTTAATACTATTTTTAATACAATCTTGGCAGCATAGCTAGAAACAACAAAGATGGAGTAAAAGCACAGCTTGAGTGCATCTCTTACTTCTCTTACAAGTAAATTACATCTACTTATTGAACTGACATAGAATAAGTAAATGCTGTGTGAAAAACTTCAACTAGATTAAAATATTAAAAATATATCTTTATAAATAATATACAATTATATTAATCTTATGGCAATATCATCACTGAGATATCGGAAGTACTGGTATAATACCTATGAGATATTTCAGAAAGTATATAATTTACTTTTGCTCTGCATGGAAACAATAGACAGATGTTGAAATATACCATTATTGCTCTGGAAAACGTAATTCTGACTGTATCAAAGCAATGCACCTTTTGAATGTGCCAGAGCTAATAAGTAGTTTTCTGTTTCACACAGTAATTATGGGATTTCTGGAAAAAAAGTACTTATGGACAATGTAAGCACTGAACATTATGGATGCTTTAGGCATAAAATTGTCAAGACATTTTGCAAAGATTAGACTCTACAGTGTGCTTCGAAGACCCAAATCATTCAACAATGCATTGTTACTCCATTTGCTCAAAATTTAAATTAGTTAAAATAGAAAAAATTTGAAATTATATTAGCGACTCACTATCAGTGTAATTCACATGATTTGCACCCAGAAGTTCAGAAGAAATACTAGGCACTGATTTTACAGTGTAATAAATCTGGCGACTGTTCAGACATTACAGTGCTGCCGGGATGTTTTGCTTTTGGATTAAGAGAACCGGAAAAACCAATAGAACACAGCCGGAAAGCTCAAATCCGTGGACTTAACCCAGCTCGGATTTGGAGCCCACTTAGGGCACCGTCTATTTTGTAAGAATGATGAAGGGTCCACAGCATACAGCCCAATGTTCTGGATGTAATGAGAAGACTGGTATGGATCTTCGTGTCTGACACCAGGCCAGAGGCGGTATTCTCCTCTCACACAGAAGCAGCTTACCGTCAAGTTTCAGTGTATGATTGTTTGACTTTGTGTGTGTGTCTGTGTATGTGCAATACTGATGCCATTACATCTGTTTCTGTCCAGGAGACTGTGTGGATCTCCTTGAGCCACAGCAGTCCAGGAACCCTGGTAATGTCTGCCCATCAAAAGACCCAACCTGTTCTGATACTCTCTGGAATGGACCCTAACATGTTCATAAAGTTCCAAATACATAAGCATACCAGTCAGTTACAGAAATTGCACTTTACTGGAAGTTTCGACAGTAATGGTGTGGTTTAGATACCAAAATGCACTTCAGTGGAACCAATATTTTATATATTTTTTTGAAGGAAATACACTCAGTGACAAAAAAAGTTAAACGGAAATTAAATGAATTTCCTAGACACGTGGTGAAAGGTCTGTATAATTATAATATCAGATCAAATGGACAACAGTATGGGTACACTGCTGTTCCCATGTCAGTAGGGTGTGGCACCCCCCCCCGTATCCTTTCCTGTGGCAAGTTGGCCCACTGCTGTTGTAAATGCCCCTTGAGATCCTGCAGATTGGCACTGGGTCTGAGTTAACATCATAGCACGTCTGTGGGTCCTTGAGCAAGGCCTTTAACCCCCAGCTCCTTGGGTGCTGCTACAGGTGGCTGCCCTTCACAGACAGCTTACTCTACAAAGAGCAAGTTGAGGGAGGTGAAAAGACAATTTCCCCATGGGCATCAATAAAGTATGAATTATTGTTATCCCACACATGTTCGATTGTGGAAATATCAGGAGACTGAGTTGACATCTGAGCTGCAGCAACCGGATCCTTCATGATGTGTGTGGGTGCCCTCATGTACCCATTGGTTCCAACATCGGGCGACTGTGATATATGCATGCCCCACATACCGAGCAATTGCACAATAAGACCAATGGCCTCATGCAAACCCACAATGCAACCCATATCAAACTCTGTCAAGTGCTGGTGGTGTCTAATGTGTCTACAAGGCATTCTCTGTGTCTGGTGACTAGATGTGCCAGTGCCTTGCCAATAGAATCATTTACATATCCATGGCTGATCTGCACGTGTACCAAATTACATCCAAATCGGACCTTTACTTTTGGATGCTTAACTTTTTTTGTCACTGAGTATAATATTTTAGTGGAATAAATCAAATAGAGAAACAGCAATTAAGTTTAACCCATCTTGCTTTACTAAAATAAATTATTTTTTTTAAGCATTGAAACACAAAATGAACAGGATAAAACAAGAAGAGCATTTTTTCTTAACGGCTTCCAAAACGATAAAGATCTTATCCCAACATTACCCCTGTCCTGCCCAGATCGTCTGCTCCTTCCATGTGTCACGCCCCTTCATTAACCTCGTGTGGAATCCCCATGTGATCAACTGTTTCTGGTTGTTGTCATTAGTCCTCTGTATTAAGTCCGCGTTTCAGTTTGTTTCCCCAGTCCGGTGATTGGGTGTGTTCGACTTGTTTACAGCGCAGGCAAGCAACGCATTTTGATCCTGACGCTATGCATTACGGTTAGATGCATTGTAACCTCTCACCCGACTGCACAAATGGGAACCGCCTCCGTGACGACACACCTTTGCCCTTATTGGCTGAAGAATTTAGTTACATGCATGACGTTTGTATCACAGGCAGTTCCGATGCGTAATCTGCTATTTCTCCCGAATATCAAGTAAAGCAGTGAGAACTAGTTTTCAGTTAATTTACCTGGTAAAATAAAGTGTAAATTAATGACATAACTGCTCTAATACTACACGTAAGTTAGTGGTTTATTTATTGCTAGTTATTGTAATGTTGCACTGCTTTATTTGGTTAATCATCCAGTCTGTGAAGAAGGCATTCAAGTAAGAATTGCATTGTAGTATGACTCATTTCCTGGCGCATACAATTCATATTAGGTCAGCGTTCACTATTCCACTTCTGATATTTAAATCGAGTTCTAGGTCAAACGGGCTTGTTCGACTTTCAAAAAATTTGAGTTCTAGTGTGTTTGAGAACCGAGGTACACTGTACTGTACACACAACAGCCTGATTGTATTCTGTATCGGTTAACACAAAACCAAACACGAAATACAAACACAGAATACAAAACACATCAAAAAGAGATGTAAGCAGACAAATAATGACCCCAGGAATCAAGCAAGGAGTGTGCATCAGTCTGGGGAAGGTTATACAATTATTAAAGAAAGATATTATGCTAATACAAATGGAGACCATAGAAGAAAGTAGCAAGCCTTTCTAGAAATTCAAAAATGCAACAAAGGGCCATAAGATTAATCAGGTTAAGAGCATCCCAAGTACAGCATTCAGAGATCAAGCGTCGCAAGCTGCATCTGATGTCAGCAATGGTTACCTAGAAGGTTGTGCACATCATTAGTTACCCATCTTTAGTTTACCAGAGACCACCTGGACAAACCTCAAAATTTTGAGTCTGGATAGTGACAAAACAAACATGAAAGACAAATTACTTATTATTCACTCGAGAGGGGAATTCTCATTTATCACATATTCAGTTATGGAAACCAGAAGAAATAGCATTTGCGTAATCTTTGTAACAAAAACATTGAAAAATTTGTGTGGACATGTACTTGGTTCCTTACAATTAAAAGGGAAGATTCTCTGGTACACCGTTTGCCAGAAAGCATTCAATAGTCTTGACACAGTCAACACAGTCAAGAACTTTATTATATATGCAGTATACATCAGCATGGGTTGATATCCTTCTCGTACTCTGTGGTTTTTTTAATGTTCTATCATGGGTCAGAAATGATTTCTCCAGCTCGTCAGACTCTGATGAATCTAGCTTGTAGTTCTGACAATTCTCTGTAGGGGTCTAATCTGCAATGAATGGTCTTTAGCATAATATTACTGGCATGCGATAATGTGCAATTGTTACACAATAGCTCGAACTCTACAACAAGATTCCTTTCGTTAGTATGGGAATATAAACCAATATCTTCCAAAAACTGGAAAAAAGAAATGCCTGGAGGATGTTGTCATTTAATGAAAAGAGTGCAGTAAAATCCATGTTAATCCCCACCTGGTAATTCAACATTGCTTGTTGAGGTTTAAAATTAACACATGATTTTTGGCAGGTGATGTGGCTTCTCAATGGACTGCGGTGCAAGCTTATAGCTTGAGGGCTGTGGGTGTGATTCCTAGCCCTGGCTGTGTGCATTGCATGTTATTCATTTGTGTGGGTTTCTCTTGGTTCGCACAATGCAAATACATTCAGAGCAGGTGAACTGGTGTCTACAAATTGCACAATGGCAGACTGTTTGTCCTGTGATGGAAGGCCGTGTCATCCTGGGTGCACCCCTGCCTTTCACCCTGTGTGTCATAGGCCCACTGCAATCTGCTGTGGTAGATGATTTTTAGGCCGGAATTTAAAGCTCATATCCAGTAAAATGAGCTTCAAAACCAGGCTTAAATTAATGAGAGAGAAAAATCTGTTTGCAATTTCAAAGCAAATTGGAGGGTTGTGGGTGTGGCGCTTATTAAAGTGTAAAGCCACATAATGTGCACATGTGCTTTATGCACCTGTGTATTATTTCCAAATGATACAAAAATAATTTGTTTTCTCCTAAATGAACCTCAAAATCTGTCTGAACACCAATGGCGCACTTCCATTGATATGATTCCCATTTTGTTGTATTGTGCTTTGTCCTTGCTGCTAACAAAATGGGTGCACTATTGTTTAACCTACTTCCATTCCCGTCTCCCAACTAAGCTGCTGTTTCTTCTCCCATTCTCATGTCATGTGGTTCTGTTCACAGAGCCACACAGAGCAAGCTTTACACTTAGGTATCACCTTGCTAAAATGATTCAAAGTTTCATTTCTCTTTCATTTCTCATTTCTCTTGCTCGTGTATGAGCAAGTTATTCAAAAATAACAAAACAGGGGTTCATGGTTAAAATGGCCTTGTATTTGTAATTTATTTTAATGAATAGGCTGTTCTCATTTACTTGTGTTAATGGCCAGCTAATGGTTGTCATTATATAGAAGTGGAAATTGTATTGCATAGAGCGGCAGTAGTCTTAATTCTGGAACAAGGAAAAAAAAACTACATTTTTCATTGCATTCTAGAAGTATGAAGTAGCAGAAACTATTGTGTGCTATTATTTCACTGTTTTCAGCAATAATAGCAATGATACAGCTACGTCTTTGATACATTGAGTTGCAAAACAAGTTGTTGTATGCTAGAGTCACTGAATGGATAAGACTGGTTTGTGTACTCGCCCACAGGTGATCATCATGAACAATTTACATATAATTTAAGTCATTCACATGTTACTGTAGAATCACCACCTTACCTTAACTGAAGTCCGGGCATCAAGGTGACATCACTTGTTAAAATAATTTCTATTCTTAAATGCGATGTATGAAAAGAAATATGTAAAACCTTTGCCAATTAATGCAATATAATCTATAAAATGCAAGCAGTTTAAATATATTGTATATCTATTCCAAAAATCTCATAATCAGAATAACGAATTGTGTCATAAAAAATCCATAAAAACATCATAAACAACATTTTTGTCTAATCGTGGATACCAATCAGTAGCTAAACTCGAACCACTTACTGAGTGGGGGAGCAGGGCAGGGGGTGAAACAGTGTTTTTATTTTGTGGAAAACAGAAGATCGACCAATGGCCATAATGAATTAAAAACAGATCACGGACTGTGTGGTTGGTACTTCAAGACCCATCCCATATTTCACAGGATCGTTCTATATTGTAAAATAAAGTGCTGTGTCCTGTTTTGACCCCATATTGGATGCAATTTTGTGAGGAACTGAGGGGGGATGGGGGATACGGGGGCATCCCTTATTTCTACAGACTAAAAGTGCCAACCTAGCTTCTACATGGTGAATGAGCCAGCAAAGTCCTTTGTCCTACACTACAGAATGGCTGATCTTCGAATGCAATCATCACAATTATCTTAATAGTGCCTTTGGCCTCCATATTCCATAACATAAAAAACAGAAATTTAATCTCCCTGTCTCACAATATCATTTAATACAGAATAAACACAGCTATATATTTTAAGAAAACACATTAGGAGGAACTACAGATGGAAATTCTGTTGTAATTGTAATTAAAGCAATTTTAGGCTTCAATTTAAAGAGTTCTGTGGTACTAAATGAATTGTTTGCATTGCTGCAGGCGGAATTATGAAGAATTTGTTGTATTTTTGGAGCTAAGTGACGGAAAGACTTTTTTCCCACCCGCTCTGAAAGAGTCAAGTAGTGAAGTAACACCACAGCAAAAACCCTAGGACCCAAAACGCTAGGGAGCTGACATAAAGTGCCGTACTCAAAGTGCTTACTGGTGAAATCAACCATTCTCACTATCTGCCTGTGCAGTACAGGGTCACAGTGTCCCCAGAGTCTATTGAAGAAAGGACAAGACAGGGGACACCCTGGACAGGGTGACAGTCCATCACGGAGAACACACACATATTCATACACACTACAGATAAATTAGATTTACCCAATCACCTATGTATATGCTTTTAGATTGGGAGACGCAACTGGAGAAGATGGGAGGGAATTCATGGGGAGAACATGCAAAGTCCACACTGGACCTGGAGGAAGCACTCAAACCCCCACTCCGGGTGGTGTGAGGCTACAGAAGCATTAAGTCACTATACTGCCCTGTGTACGTAGGGATGCATAAATGACATGTAATGATGAACAGCATTTTTATAAATTCCCCTATATGCCCTCCTGTGTGCCTACCTAACAACCTAGACTAGCCATATGTAAGTCAGACATGATTTACGGCATAAGAACTGTATTGTGATGCAGAGACCCACGGGGAATCCGTCAGACACAAACAACCCTCAGTCAGCTTCCCCACAGTTGGCCCGGAAACCACACGTGACGAAGGCTAGCAGAACGCAGCTGGTGGCCGCTAATTGTCCCAGCCAGGGGGAGGGACCGTCTTCCCCTGCGAAGCTTAATGCCCGTGCTGAGGAGAAGGTCAGGGAGAAATCCTGGGGTAAGCAAGATGCTTATACTGTCTCTCCCTGCTGAGCAGGGTGCCCAGAAGATGAAGACCCTGAGGGCATCGCCACCGAAGAACCTGTGCCAGGCCCTTTGGGAGAATAACCTCCTCCTCCTGAATCAGCGGCCGCATCGTTCCCTTCCTGGGCGTTTATTTACCAAGTTCCTGAATAAACCTCTGCTCCTCAAAGAGTATTTTCCTGTTTCCACGCCTTTTGTGCTTCCTTTCTCACTGTAGTATCTAACAAGTTAACACCTTCAATGTGGGTAATTAAATTTAAACATTTCGGAGTAATTAAGGTATCCGAAAGTAATTAAGGTCTCGAAGCAATTCAACACAAAGAACCATATGCCTCTCTGTCCGATAGCTGGAAAGGTACTATAAGGATTGTCTAAGGCATACAGTAATATTCTTTGAAAGTATTAAGTAAATGATCCTACAAATTGCAACTGTAGCAAGTACAACTGTTAATAACATTTCTGGTACCACTGACACTAATGCATATAGAAACAGTATGGCAGTAATGCAGTTGAATGCATAACGCTGTCAAATCCAGATCCAGCCTATTTCTGTCCTGCTTGCATATTCTTCCTGCTGCTCATATATGTTTATTCCCGGTACTCCAGTTTTCTCAGTCCACAGCCCTGCTGCTTTGGTGAAGTGATGATTGTGTATCATCCAAAAAACTAGTTCAAGGGTTCTGAGAGACATTTTGGTATCCTGTTGTGAAATGTTTGTCAGGTTTAATAGTGATTAGACATGAAAAGGCTAGTTTTATCAATAAATTAATGATAAAGCAATTATACATTGTTAATTCAGCCTGAATATTTTATTGTCTCTGCATCATTGTGCATTGATTACAATCCAACTGTTTTCTAAAACAGCAACAATTTTGAATGACAGGGTCACGGAGAGCCTGGTGCCTCTTCCAAGAATCAAAGAACAAAGAGGAGGGCACACATGGGATGGAACGCCAGTCTACACCACTGACAGCAATTCACCTAACTGCATGTGTCTGATTGGAGGAAAGGTGGATGGAGGAAAGTGCTGGGAACACGAGGATGATGTGACACATCTGCATACACAAAGTAAACCCTCAGCCCAGCTGGTGAGAGGCTATAGCACTAACCACTGAGGTACTACCTCAGCATGGGCTACAAAGAAACACAATAACATTCTGCACATATTTACAGTGTTTTCAAGCATCTTCCCATGCCATCACTCACACATGCCCTTATTAATTCACTAAAACTTCAGTTCTTCCATGAAATTACTGTACGATGATGGATAAATGGATGGATAGTTGGATAGATGGATGGATGGATGGATAAAGGTATAATAAAACTCCTTGATCTTTCACATGCATTGGGGAAATGCTATGCTTTAATATAGCAGGCAAATAATTTAATGAACTTTGAGAATTCAAGAGGTTAACAAATCAATTGTCAAAGCTTCAATTCCATATGTTTTTGTATGATCTCATTCCCATTTCTAAAAAAAATTGATATGTTGATCTTTACATTTTCACTATGTAATCCATGATTATAATAAAATTTGCAGCATGACCAGCTGTACAACACTTCATTACAATGACAATACAATGGCTTGAATTCAATCTGAGAACTGAATTATGCTGCTAACCACAGTGTTCTGGCAAAGCACCTTTAAGGACACCAATCCCTACGTTAGGCTAAATCCCTTGAAATTCCACACTAGTCTAGCACCTCACTCTCCACCTTGAAAACATGTTTATTACCACCACTACAGACTTCAGAGGGATAAGCTCAATTATCTCCCAAAGCATCACGTCCCTGACCTAAATGTGCCAACACCTCATGCTCAGCATGTGAAGAACCTGCAGTTTTCCACACAGATTCTCAGCTGATCCAGTGAGTGCAGGTTGCTCCAGCTCTGCGACAAGTCGGACGTCTTCTAAATCTTTCAGTCTCTGCGTACAGTGCTTACAGAGAACCTAATTTCTTACCACGCAACTGGGTATGCCAGGTGCTGCTGTGCTACTGCTGGCTAAATGCCCGTCCTACCACTGAGTCCGAATGATGTGGCAACAAGGATCCACTTGTTCTCCTCTTCAGCAGCTCTAGTGCGGAATGAGGCAGATAACCAGAGTCAAACCATCTTAAACGTCTGCTATTTGCCCTCTAAAGGCATAAAATAAATCAAAACTTTGGTTTGAAATAAAGTTGTACAGTGGTTCTGGGTCCGTATGGGCAACTTTTATGCTTGTTCACATATTCAGTTCAGTTTAGTTTTTGAGAATTAATTCTAAACTCGCTAAATATAGCCCATCAAATGGTTAAATAAATGCATGAATGGATAAATAATACAATGAACTATTTTTCGTCCTATTTATCATAACCAAAACATTTTAAAAGAGGACCTGAGGTAGCTTAATGTCATATTATAAACAGATTCCTAAAACTAAAGCCATCCGAAGTCTATGCTGGTTTTCAGGGAAACTTCCAGTGTCACAGGTATTTACTCAATAGCTGAGAGGGTTATCCTTTATCCATCTGTCTCTCCCCTTTCTCCAAATGCATGAGCAAAATATCTTTAAGCAAACATTTGATCTCAGTGAACTTTAATATGTTTGATATCTTCTGTTGCCAACGTATTCATGAATTTCATGAACTTTAACATTTTAAAATAATGCTATACATCCATCCATGCATGCATTTTCCAACCCGCTTATCCTACTGGGTCACGGGGGGTCTGGAGCCTATCCAGGAAGCAACGGGCACGAGGCAGGGAACAACCCTGGACAGGGGGCCAGCCCATCACAGGGCACATTCACACACCAACCACACCTACAGGCAATTCAGGAACTCCAAACAGCCTCAGCACATCTTTGGACTGTGGGGGGAAACCGGAGTACCCAGAGAAAATCCCACAACAACATAGGGAGAACATGCAAACTCCACACACATGTAATCCTGGCGGAGACTCAAACCCAGGTCCCACAGGTGTGAGGTAACAGCGCTAACCACTGCACCACCATGCCACCCCTGTTATACATCACTTAGAAAAAAAAACCCTCAAAAACAGAATCAAGGCGAAATAAAGGATTCTTTTACTTAAATCATAAGCCTCCTACTGTCTTCCCATTCAATCCAGTAATTACATTGACAAACCACTCACAAAAAAATTAGGTAATAGGTTATTTATAATATTGGACAATACAAAAGCTGATGAATCGATCTGGTAGTCTTAGTCTTTTACATGGCTTGGAATAATGATTTTTTTTCTCCTGGAAAGCACACTAAAAATTGAACAAAGGCAGAAGCTTAATATGACTAAGGAACTTGTCTGTGGGTTTTTCACAGTAACTATGGCTCATAGCCCTGCCTTGGGGTTTGATGGCAGCAGTTCCTTGACTGACTATAATGACCATGTGAGATGTAGCAGCTGAATTATTTTAAAGTCATATATGTGCATAATAAAGAGGCATGGATCTGCCCAAGGGACGCCGAGTTTGGCATCGACCCGACCATTTGGAAATGGAAGAGAATAATGTGAATTAATACAGTAGACAGTCCAGAAGGATGTATGACTTTCATCACCATTATAGGTGTGATTTAGACATTATATATGCGGTTTGACTTCACCAGTTTACTTTACCAATGCTAACTAATAGCATAAATATAAATTTGAGGCTACTTCCGATATTTTAATATGGCAATATTTATATGGTATGTTGTGCTTTGTTTAAGGTATAATGCAAAAAATATTTTGCAAGTTGAGTGCAACTATATAGAATGGCATGACATTATACAACAGACCATAGAGCTGATTAAATACAGCATGCAGAGCACAATGTAATCCCTTTACACTAATATGAGAAAAGTGATTATAGTTTGGTCAAGGATTCTGCTTCCCTGTACTTCCTTTTTCCTCTCCAGTATTTATTCCGATGTAAGTAATCCTGGACTGTAAGTTTGCCCAGAACTAGAACTGCATCTCTTCCTACTGCCTCCTGCTTATAGCCCACTGGGAAAGGTAGCAAATGAGCAGGGGGAAGAACGTGCAGCACTTAATACAAAAGAAATAACACCCAGGATAAAATGGCTCTAAACACAGGGCATATTTTGCAGATATTCCGATGCACACAGACAGAGACGCTCGCGCACTCATTTGCTGCAAAAACTCACTTGTGAGGAAGCTGTGCCAATCATCTGCTGATGTTCAGGGGTTGTAATGCTTCAAGTCAACTACTCGCTGTCTCATTTTCATTGTGTCAATTTCAGTTTTTAAATGATCACTCATTACCTGCAGCAAATCATATATATGTATACATATATACATATACATACATATATATAATAGCATAACAAATCATACAACATTAGCTTTATTTTTAATCTTTGATGTATTTACACACTAAACCCCCTACTCATTCTATATAATGAATGTGCTATTCATTCTATATAACTTTTATGTGTTTGTGTATACACTCACCTAAAGGATTATTAGGAACACCTGTTCAATTTCTCATTAATGCAATTATCTAATCAACCAATC
>JABFEA020000098.1:11695293-11724545 GCA_019775915.2 Cyphomyrus plagiostoma
TTCAGCACCTTGTTGAATCAATGCCACGTAGAATTAAGGCAGTTCTGAAGGTGAAAGGGGGTCAAACACCGTATTAGGATGGTGTTCCTAATAATCCTTTAGGTGAGTGTATAATTGGCTAGAAATGCATTCCTTTCTGTGATGTGATAGGCTGATGCATGCTATCAAGTAGTATTCCTTATTGACAGTTTATCAAAGTTTTTTACCTTTTAAATTCTATATGACAATAAGTCAATATATCATGTATATCACCCAGCCCTACTATAGACATATGCAAACTAATTTAAAATGTGAACAAGCGTTTATGATACTTTATTTAGTTTTAACACTAGTTATTACCCGAGGCCCCGGAATTAATTCTTTGAAGTGTTAACTAGCTTCTGGCCTACAGAGAGTACAGGAACACTAATTTCCAGTAATTTGTAAATGAACATAAAAATGCCTTTTAAACAACCAGTCCATGATGTCAAGCCCAGGCACTATCCATAATGATATGATCAGTAATGCTGCATGCATCTATCTGACAAAAAGGGACTAAACTATATAAGAAAACAACGTAAGATTTTCGAAACAGGAGTAAAGCATACGCTCCATTTTAGCTGACTGAAATGTAAAATAATTATAATCAAACCCGTGCTTATGTAAAAAAATCATCAAATTATTATTAATGCAAATACCATTTAAGGTGCATTTTGGCACAATGTCAGTTTGGATTTACAGGTCAGGGGCCCTTGGACACATGGCAGCACAATCACCCAGGCGGGATACATAGGCGTCTACATTCTGCCACCCCGGCCCTACTTGTCATCCCCTTTCAACTGATGGTAAATGAAGGGGGAGGTTATGAGTTCCTTCCTCCCCAGACCCCATCGATCACCCAGTCACTTAATTCCTTTAGCTGTCACCCGTCCGTTGAGCATCTGCTGCGGTGCATTTCACAGGGGAGGAGCAAATTAGCTGCCGCAGATCTGTTTTCTCATCATGGGGGTAGCGGAAACCACCTCAGAGGGGAGCGACGCTACTAGCATTATGCTGAAGTGCTGCCACAGTCGCACTAATTCTTAAGAAGCCAATATCAGCATTTTTAGAAGTTTGTTTTAATTACAACAGTTATTGATACCACCAACAATTATGGCAAAGGAAATTGAGACATGTACAATATTACTGTTCATTACACTCCTCTGATCTCATAATAATACACGCTGTTCTAAATTGTAACAATTATTTCTGGTTCTAAACTCTAACACAAAGCAATGTGAGTCTAATAGCCAAATATTTCAAGTCATTTAAAAAACAGATTCATGTTGGATTCCAAGTAATAAAGAGTTTAATTAATGCTTATCTGGCTGCGCAACTGCATACTTACATTTCAAAGAGAATTTACCCTGCATTGTCACTGGTGATAGTCTGTCATATTACTCACCTTGGTAAAATAGATAATGCAGGAATAGCCATAATCTGTCCTGTTAAGGAACAACATTGACTAATAGCTGACACACATAGAAACTGCCAGATACACAGGAATAAAATGATGAAAAGAGAATAGCACAAAAGGGTACCAAAGATAATGAGGCTGCACAGGATGTCCCGCGGCAGTACCTGCAATCACTGTGTCTTGTAACACTTGCAGAAATACCAAATTAAAAAGATCTGTGCAGGAGGACAATTCAAAGTCATGTTACATATTTACAAAGAGGTACCCAAAAAAGATGGCTATTCCTCAGTCTGTTATTGACGTGGATACTCTCGGTGTTCAAAACTCTAAGTAAACATTTCCTTATATTTATTTAGCTCAATTTTTTGCTTTTATATGTTTCTTTCATGTTTCTTTCTTCTTTTTTTATTATAAAAGAAATGTCTCTCTGAAAAGTTGCTGCTTATGTACATACGATTACCATTCATTAATCCAACCATTTACCCTAGTAAGGGTAGGGCCAGACACTATCCCAGACAGCGTAAAGCACAAGACAGCTGTACACACTGGCGATTCACTGCAGAAATCAGTCCAAATTCATGTTTGTGCTGTATGAGGAATCAAGAGTACCTGAAGGAAACCCACACATGACAGGAAGAACATACAAACTCTGCATATGTAAAGCTGAAGCAGGAGTCACACCTGCAATCCTAATGATATGAGACAACAGTGCTACCTATTTGATTTATGGAAGATGCTGCTGATGATAATGATGAACTTCATTATTGTTATTATTAATTGCTATCCAGGCAATATGGAGGGTTACCTTTTTGCCATTGGATGGAATCCAACAATTGGGGTGAAAAGTAATTCTACTCATATTTTCCCATTAAAATGAACAGAAGTCTTACATTTAACATGTTTATATTTTGCTGACAGTTACTGAGTGTCATACAATGAATGATTACTTATTAATACATTTTTTATCCATACTGCGAACAATAAAACACTATTACCCTTTGTTTATAAATAAATAGTGGTGTTATACAACTGACTCAATAGGGTCTGACCACAGATCCTTGGTTTCTACCATTTTTCATTTTCATGTATCACGGCCATAATTCCCCATTCATCACATCTGGAGCAGTAGCACTATCAGTACAAAACAGTATCATCTGACAAACATCCAAGTCATAAGCATGTGTCGTAGGTAATTCTTTTATTCTCATACTTTTCAAAGTTCTTTTTCTGAGACTATTTATTTAGATGCTATGTTAAATACAGCCTCTCCTCAGGTTACGATGGGGTGACCCTCCGATCATAAGGCGAAAATGCATTTTAATACGGTATGCCTAACCTAACAAAAATCACAGCCTAGGCTAGCCCACCGTAACATGCTTAGAACACTTACATTAGACTACAGCTGGGCCAAATAATTAATATAAAGCCTATTTTATGATAAAGTGTTGAATATCTCGTGTAATTTACTGAATAATGTACTGAATCACAGTTGAAATATCGTAACGTGGACCATCGTAATCCGGGAAGCGTCTGCACTGAAAATTAAACATTTAACTGCTATTTAAATTAAAGAAATAAAGTACCTTATACTGTCAATACTACGTATGATTTAGATACTAAATACATAATTTAGGCAAATGGTTTTTGCTTAGGGTTAAATGCCAGCTTTTGAAAATGCTGCTATCAGGTCACATATCCAAGTCCTTAATTATCAGATCACAATTTACACCACCCCCCACATGAAATGTTGAAGCAAATTAATCCACTATCACATTCCTATCAGCCATATAGTCTCCAGCCTTCATTCAAATGAACTAAGGGTAGCCTTTTATTAAATCATGACAGCCAATAATGCAAACACCGATGGTATCACTGTTAGAATAAAAATGCCCACCATGCATCTAGCGCTGTCCTCAGTAGCCACCTCTCCTCTTAATGGGCATCCAAAGTCCATATTGCAAGGCTGTGTCTTTGCAGGACTGTCTTTGTATGCAGAGATTCCCACAGGAAAGAGCACATCCATTTCATTCCAGAGGACTGTGGGGCACTAATCAGTTGTACACCCTAAGTCATGCCTGTATTTCCTTAATTAGGTTTCGATCACAGCTTATCTATTTGAAAAAAACCCTTATACCTATTAGACACTGGATGGAAATAACTTCCAATTAGAAGTCTCATTTCATACTCAGCTCTTGATAATAAACCATGCCTTTTCGAACACTCTTCACAACTGTTTTTGTTGTTTGTTTAGATAACATGCAGTAATCAACGGCCCCTGCCTTCTTATTAATACACCTTCGAGAAATAAGGTTGGAAGGGAGGTACTGATGATATCACACAAAAAAATGAAATGTAGCTCTGTGAAGCAGCTCAAAATTGGCCATGAAACATTTTTCCTTTTATTTTCCACGACCTGCCAGCCCAGATCAGGCAGAATTCCCCAGGATGTGGCCTGATTAGCTTTCCTGCTGCCCTTCTCGGGACAGTTCTCCAACCCATCATCTTTCCAATCCCCAACCGCTTTTTACCAGGCTGAATTACAGTCTGACATTGTCTGCGTCAACAGTGAGGTGCATCAGAAAGCCTTCATCCTGGTCCCATCAGATAGCCCCTGCTCAGTGTCCTGCTGCGCTGATGTTTTGTGATATATGCGATTTGGACAAGGGGCACGATCCTTCCGCCGATGCGGTAGGGCTTTCAAAACCAAACAAACATGTGCCGCCAGAGGTATGGCCAGATGCTGTGCATTGAACAATAACTGAAAAATAGCGCACCACAGCTAACTGTATTCATTTTATCGAACATCTCAGTGCTGGACCAGACACAAAATCCACAACCGCAGCTACTCCACTTAACAGCTCAACATGGTGTATGAGAACTCCGAGGCACGGATGCTTAGGGTCGCTGAGCATCACTGAGCTGGTCACATTTCTTCACAGCCATCCAACTTCCTTCTGCCTTTCCATCGTCTAAGCATGGGCAATTTTAGAACAAAAAATGACAGACAAATTATAAGCAATTTCCATTTTCCTACAACAGCCTTAACACACGTTCTTATTAAAGGCTTTGTCAGCTAACATGACTGAGCCTGTACCAGGCCAAGACACTACGGACTTGAGTCTGCTGAAAAGGGAAATGTTGAACGCTGTTGAAGGTCGGAAATTGCTTATAATCGACCGACTCCCTTGCTTGAATAAAGTTTCAGTATTTTTTTAAACAGTTATATTTATATTTAATAAAAAACGACTAAGAAAACTGCCATGACAATTGAATTTTTCCCAATATAAATCTCCATACTTCGTATTGTGGTGTTTCTTAAACCAGGAGATTTAATTTTTAGCACCAATTAATGACAGCTAATATAAATAAAAAATGAATTGCCAAATTAGCCAAACATGAATAAATAACAAACTATTAACTAAGAAGCAACAAACACATTAAGAAATAATGACAATTTACTTTTAGGGCTGGCTTCATCATTTAGTCAGCAATTAATACTTTAAAATCAATCGGCTAATGCTTTACACTACATTATTATGTTAATATTTATAAGCAGTAAAACAGCAAAGTAATGGTTTATATGTATATTTTTGTTATAAAATCATCAGCTTAACATGCAGAGCACACACACAGTTATATACGAAGTACTGTATGTGTATGAAAGTATCACCCTTTTTCATAATTAGCTCTATTCAGCTTATACTGTACTTTAAACATTTCACTTTACCATATTAATATTTGAAGATTGTAAAGCATTCTACAGCTAATATATGTTAGTGATGAATTTGTGATATTTAAATAGATTTATGACAAAATGCATTAGTTACATTGATATTGATAGGATTCTGAAGAGCAATAATTATTGAAACACTTGTTTTCATTCCATAATAAAAAATTACATTTTTAAATTATTTGAGTTAAATTAACTGATTATCTTTACATCATTGTATCAGTTACTACAGTAATTTACTTGTTAAGTACTCATGATGCTAAAGACAAGATAATTTATAGGTGTGTGCAATAACCCAAGAGCAATATTTTCAATTCAGAAAATGGGAATTAATTTATTTTTTTAATTAATTGTTATGCATGATGTTGTCACAGTAATTTTCTGTTGACCCCCAGTCCTAAAACACAAATATAATAAGACAATGAATTAGTATTTTAACAAAATTCAATACAGTTATTTTCACTCAGTGAACATTTCATTAAAAACACCAGCTTATTAATGCAAACAATATGCTGCTCCAAGCATATGGCTGCAGCTGAATACATACAGCAGACAGACAGGGTCAAGAGGTTCGCTTAAGAGTTGAGTAAGCATTTCAGCGGCTGAGACGCCTCATCTAATCCATTGAGAATGTGGTGCCATACATAGTGGTTCCAGCACCTCAGAAACAGTCACCCTACTGCTACGGCTTAAAGAATGCCAAAATAAAACTAAGAATAATAAATAAATAAATTCCAGTCGGTGGCACCTCTGTGGGTGAAAACTCCTTGTTAATGAGAGAGGTCAGAGGAGAATGGCCAGACTCGTTACAGCTAACAGGAAGGCCACGAGTGCAGGAATAACAACTCGGTATAATAGTCATGAACAGAAAGGCTTCTCTGAACGCACAACTTGTCTACCCTTGAAGCAGTTCTGAAGGTAAAAGTGTATCCAACCTGGTATTACCTCGGAGTACCTAATAAAATGGTTGAGTGTACAGATATATCTTATATGTTAAACTAATTTAATATTAGGGGACATATGAACAAACCCAAATGTGGTGATTTTTACGTGGTTGAAACAAAACTCACATTAATTGAGCCAAAAGCTGCACAGAGGCAAGAGCTTTAGACAACTGGGACCTTTAGGCTCATTTTGAAGAATCACTTCAATGGCTTTGCCACAGCAGTATTGTCCCATCTATACTGTGCCTTTAGTTGTTCGGCATGCACCTCGACCAAGACATTTTTTTCTGCCTCAGCAGTACAGCAGACCCATAAAAATGATTAGGATACAGAAATGTGATCTATACAAAGACATATTCGTCCATTAGCCACAGCGTGCAGGGCTGCAGTCAGCCTTAAGCCCCACTCATGAAGTATAAGATGTGAGGCAGGGGGCATTATGGATGGGATGCCTATTGCAGGACATTCACACATTATTGGTAGTCTTGCTAACACAGGGGTCTCCGACTACGGTCCTGGAGAAGCTACCTGTTCTCAGGAGCAGGTGTGGCTCATCAGAAGCCAAGTGGGACAGAAAACCTACTGCATAGTAACTCTCCAGGACCAGAGTTGGAGACCCCTGTGCTAACACCTTTTCATCTAATTATGTATTTTGAAACTGCAGGAGAAAACTTAAACGTGTACCCAGTGGAAACCCAAGCACGTACAAGGAGAACATGCAAGTTCCGCAACCAAACAACTGGAGATGGGAACCTTACCTCTGTCCCTGGAGATGTGAAGGCACAGTGCTACCCAATAAGCCTCCATGCGACTCCATGTACCCACAGCCCATTCACATGCATGTATACAAAGACCCACCATAAAAATACTTTATATATAACCCATGAAGCAGAGGTTGTGGGTGCTGACTGTTTGAACACATCCCAAAATGTTAATTGGTATCATTATCAGTATTATTACCTGGAACAAAGCTCCCTTGGACGACTTCTTTATACGCCCACCAGCCTTCATGAATTTTTGGTGGATTTGGCTGTGCTGCTAGAAGAAAAACAAAGAAAAACAGTCATTTATAAAACATCTACCTAAAGGACAGGGTATTTTTACAATTATGGTCCATGAACTTGAAAAATGCCTCCACCCTGCTCCAAGTGTGTATCATATTTACAAGGCAGGGTGGCTCAACGAGGCAGGCCTTAATTAAGCATTCATTATTTTTCCAAGAGGCATTAGTACGGAAACACTTCGTGTCACTTTCAGTAAGCTGTTTTGGAGATCTAAAACACCAATATTGGTGTTTTATAATTAAGGTGGCAGCAATAGGTAAAAGGCCCACAACAAACACAGATTGCAACTTCTGATTCATTAGGCAAGGTTTCAGAGCCCTAATGCATGGCACCACTGAAACAAGGCTTAATAGGGAAGCAAAAGCTTGCCTGATTCCATTTTAATGGAAGTGTAAGTAGTTTAATCCCCTTGCAGAGAAATGAAACTAACACAAAAAAGTGCTTCAGTTTGGGAATGTGAGGAGAAGGAGACTGGATTGGAGTAGGAAAATCCGCTTCGGCTGGTGAGGATGAGAAACAGAGTGAGAATT
Organism: Cyphomyrus plagiostoma; assembly: GCA_019775915.2. Classification (NCBI taxonomy): domain Eukaryota; kingdom Metazoa; phylum Chordata; class Actinopteri; order Osteoglossiformes; family Mormyridae; genus Cyphomyrus; species Cyphomyrus plagiostoma. Next base: position 11,702,997 of record JABFEA020000098.1, read on the forward strand.
TCCATCATGTGCTGACACAGAGCAGGTCTTGTGCATTAAAATTCCGTCTGAAGCCCTCTGTTCATAACAGGATTTCCCGGGAAGTCATGTTTTCTACAAAACTATCTATTTGATTTAATACGTGTTGCAAAAATAATTTGAAAATGGACCAACGCTGTTTTACGCTGCAAAAGACTGGCACACAGTACACAACGGTTCAATAAAAGCTGCTAAATAGAATCACCCACCCACCGCCATCTCACTTCAAAATAGATTATTTAACTTATTAATTTCCCTACAAGCTTATCATTTCTTGGACTAAAGGTAGATGACACATAAGCACAGTGAAGAGTCCAGCAATGAAAGAATGGGCAGCGTTCTGATGCACAGAAGCATAAGCGCTTTCAGAAAATCTTTCTAGGATCACTTCCAAGGGGCTGTGTGAGGCTCATTACACTTGTCAGTCACCACATTGTAAGTTCTGGTTTTTAATTCTAATACAAGCCACTGTCAAGACATTAAGAATGAGAGTTTCCAAACATTACGAATTGCCGGGTATTACCCAGACCTGGTACCATGATGAAATGATTAATTTAAGTGCCATTTTTAGTGTATACACTATTTTTTTGTCATAGTGTAACTTCCTTTGTGGAGTAATATACATTGCATTCAGAGAATAAGTCATTAATATTTAGTCATTAATATGAGAAATTAACTGGGATATTACTGGTCTAGCCTCTCATATCAGTGTGGTCTTCCAGGAAATGCCTGACGCAATCACTTCCTCCGGCTTGCAGGCTGATGCAATGTGTGGTTTCTGATGAGTTGGAAGCAGCAATGCAAAATAAATCAAAACCACGCAGCAAGCCTCTGTGTCAGTTCAGGCACTTGAGAACTGTGATCCCCAAATCAGGCTTTCTCATATAATGACCTTTGACGAATGAATGGCTGTAAACACCCAAGCCACTGGCTTAGTTTAGCTTCCAACACACCAACGGCACACAGTCATTATCCTATTGTTAAACCAGACATATCAGCTGCTTCCTGCAATTTTCTAGACTCTGACATTCAATAGGTTAAATCATCCCATTACCTATGGTAATGGGCCACTCTGACAAATGAGAGGGGATGTTGTGCTTATAGACAATGGAGCATATGGATGTCAGTTCATTTAAATGACATGACAGATTAATTGAAATTACATTTCATTTTGTGAACTCAGACTCAAAATACGCACATATAATATATAATACATTTTGAAAAAGGCATAATTGTTCCATTGGTTATTGAACAATTTTATAATTGTCAGATCTGTCCCACAATTCAGTTTGCAAGTTACCTGCCCCAGGTGTGATTGTTACTTATGGCCATGCCCACCTCTAGATAATTTCAACATAGAATCACCCACACAGCAATCACTGTATTTATGCATTGTAATTATTTATGTCTTTTTAATGTCTTCTTGTTCGGTATGCTTTTCTGGCTTTCAGTGCTGTTGGCTACCTTGTTTGGATTTGTTAGATTTACAATGATCCTGGTTTTGACTCCTATTGGTTCTCATATTTCTGGTTCCCGGTGGGTCTGGATTCCTGGTTGCTAAATCATGACCCTGTTTAGTTCCTCAAGCCTGTCATTTGTGATACCCATTGTAACTCTGAGCTTGAGTCCTTCTTAGTCTCCTCAGCTATGTGCTTCACAGTCTGCGGTCCTGTCAGTCCTGTCAGCACTGAGTATTTGTAGGCGTGCCAGCTGAAGAGGAAAGGACTGACAGGCAGAAAAGCCTGCCATGCAGGTGTGCTATTCTATCAGGGACCATGTACTGTGCTCAGGATCTTGGTTAGTCCTGTTGGTGTGACAATACTGAAAATTTCTTTTGTCTGTAATATAGAAATGCTATTATTTCCTGTATGGAAAGAATAATCTGGGGTTTACTGTGTTTTCATTTAAAATAAAAAAATAGGCTTGACAATCTCAATTCACGTCAACATTTTGATCATGCTCCTGAATTCTGAGGCATTGTGAAAAGATGCAATGAAAGACATCAAGGCTTAAAGCTTACATAAAACTGCACCATAACCTTTAAAAAGAAAAAATATCCTTTTCGCCCAATGAGAAATTCATCATTGAAAACCATTCTAGGGATCAGGGCATAGTTTTACAAAAACTACAAAAAAATAGTATGGATACCATATCACAGGAGTTACAATAGTATAATATAATAATAATATACTGAGTGTGTATATATACGTGTACACACACACACACAACCAGAAGTAATGGTCCGATTTGGAGGTAATTTGGTACACGTGCAGACCATAGATGGGTATATAAATGATTTGGTTTGCAAGGGGCTAGCAAGTCTAGTCACCAAACACAGAGGATACCTCGTAGACACATTAAACAGCGTTACCAGCACTTGACAGAGTTTTATAGGGGTCACATTGTGGGTTTGCATGAGTCATATTGTGCAATTGCCCGGCATGTGGGACATGCAGATATCACAATTTACTGATGTTCGAAACAATGGGCACATGAGGGCACACACGTTGTGAAGGTTCTGATCACCCAGGACAGACCACAACAAGGGAGGGTCTTCATATTGTGTGCCAAGCATTACAGAACCCCATGGCATCTGCGCCTGGCATCCGGACACAGGTACTGGACTCACTAAAACACCCCTTGTCATCCCGTGTCTTGATAACCAGCATCAGCCGGACAACGGGTTCACCGTTTCATGCGTAGGTTGCCGTTAACACCAGTACAGAGACGGCTGCGTTTGGAGTGGTGCCGTAACTGGGAGGCATGGACTGATGACGAGAGATGAATCTTGGTTCTGCATTACCACGGATGACCGTCGCGTGCGAGTATTGCGCCGCCGAGGGGAAAAGACCAATCCTGTCAATGTTGTGGAGAGACACACCGGCCTTACTCCTGGCATCATGGTGTGGTGAGCCATAGGGTATGATTTCAGGTCATCTGTGGTAATGATTCAGGGGACCCTGATGGCACATCGCTACGTCTCAGGAGGGGTTAGACAGCACAGTGGTAGAGTCTTTCAACAAGACAATGCCCATCCACACACAGCATGTGTGTCTATGAAGTGACTGCGTCATGTTGATGTGCTCCTTTGGCTAGCCAGGTCTCCTGATATTTCCCAAATCGAACATGTGTGGGATCAGCTCGGACATCAATTCAAACCCAGTGGCAATTTGCAGGATCTCGAGGTCCAATTACAACAGCTGCAGGCCGACTTGCCGCAGGACAGGATAAAACGGCTGTACGGCTCCCTTCCGCACTACATCACCGCATGTATCCATGCCAGGGCGGGTGCCACACCCTACTGACATGGGACCAGCAACTCTGTTTGATTTGATTATAGTCATTGCGATACAGTCACATGACCTTTAACCACATGCAGATTCATTTGATTTCCACCACTTTGCTTTAGCAGTTTAAATGTTTTCCCCACAATATAATGCAAACATAATACACACACAGACACAGATACACACATATGTTCACTTACCTATCCAAATGGGGACCTTCCATTCATTTCTATGGGAAAAACTCTAACCCCAGTAACAATGCCCTTATCCCCTACCCCAGCTTAACATTAACTTTAAGTAACCAAACAAAATACAAGAGTTTTGGCATTGTTACTTTTTTGATTGCATTTCGAGATTTTTATAAAATGAAGTTATCCAAATGGGGACCCGAAAAATGTCCCCAAAAGAAAGGAAGATTCAGTTACAGGTTTTACCAACTTTAAAGGACGTTTTGGTCCCAAGAAGTCATCTATGCAAACCCACCCCCCAAACACATACACACACACACACACACACACTTATAAAAATTTGTCTTCTATCTGAAGTGTGATGGCAGCAAGTATATACATGTAAACATTGTTTCTATTGGTGCCCATTTTAAGGAGTTTTCATTTGCCATATGAATAAACATTAAACTTCCTACTTGAACACTGTATTATAAATATCCAGTATTTCATCTCTATTTGTACTGGTCCATTTCGAATTTGTGGCAGCCATACAGTGGGCAAACAGCCATTGAGATTGCATCTCTCACGGTCTTGATAAACAAATCTGATCTGTGACTAAAGTCAGAAGGGCTGTATGTTAGATACCAACTGCAAAGTTTGCTCTGTGTTTTGTCTATGTAGATGTACACTGATCAGTCATGACATTACAACCATTGTATAGGTCCTCCTTGCGTCTCCAAAATAGCTCTGACCCGTCAAGTAATGGACCCCACAAGACCTCTAAAGGTATCCTGTGGTATCTGACACCAAGATGTTAGCAACAGATCCTTAAATCCTGTAAGTCAGTGTTTCTCAAACCAGGCCTCAGGGACCCACAGACGGTCCATCTGCTTGTTGTCCCTCAATTCCACATCAAAAACATGGGCTGTCTTGGGGTGAGAATCACTGCGGTAAGTTGCGAGATGGGGCCTTCCATTTGGCCCTTGGCAAAACCAGTCTGATCCTTACACTTTCCCATTTTTTCCTGCTTCTAACACATCAACTTCAAAAACTGACTATTCACTTGCCACCCTGACAGGTGCCACTGTAATGTAATCAATGTTATTCACTTCACCTGCCAATGGTTTTAATGTTGTGGCTGATTGGTCTGTATAAGGTTATGCAGAATTTTTTTAAAAATTCAGTCTTCATAATTTGATCTGAAGAAATCAAATTTACAAATTTACAATCAAGCTGGTATTGAGTGCAGAGTGGTTACATTCTGAGCCATAAGTGACTATTAACAAAATCATGAGCCACTTGTTTTATTGCTCTCCACAACACCTTGTCCCATGTTTATAATCTCAATTCTGAGAAGTGCAGCAGTTGAGACTCTGAGACAAGCCAGGGGAACGTCAAGGTGGAACATTCAAGCTTAATCCCTCACTGAAACCATTTACAATTAACTGAAAGCAGTAAGCAGCAGGTGAGAAATACAATGTGAAGAACACCTTCACAAACTGATCATCCATCTAAACTACTTTTTTTTTTAAAAAAAAAGCATAAAGGGTGTTTGTCAGATTCCACCTTTGCATAATATGATATATTTACTACGCAACAATAATTAATCCACTGATCATTGGGAGGATGCACTATCCATTAAATGATCCTGAGAAGAAGCTTCACTAACACTTATAGACTTCTACAAAAACCACAGAGCCTCTTGTCACAAGGTGAGAAATCAAAGCAATTTGAAAAAACACATTGTACGCCACCATTATGCATTAATTGAGATACTATTTACTGTTAACAAATTATGAATTATCAGGCATCATCAGACTAATTCATTTAACTTCTATACCATATTGAACTAGGAATTGTTGGTATTAAGCGTATACTTTTGAATGTATTTTATCATTTCCAGAAGTTAAATCAATACAGATCCATTTGTTCCAAGCGAATTGGCAAAAATCTGTTTGCAGGACATTTGGTTCTTCTAGTATAGAGCCATGCCTTTCATAGAATGCATAGACAGAAATAAGATCAAATATGTGATATCGAAGTAGCAGAATAAATATTCCAGCTAGTCACTACAGAATGATACACAGTGAGAAAAACAACCAAAGGCAAACTATACCTAAGGCAATTTCTCTATGTGCAAATAGAACATATGCTTCTACGTTTAGATTTGACAAATGAAAGATGCTCATGAGATGGTTGGTGGTAATCACCCCATAGTCAGAATCACTCAAAATTCTTATTTCAGTTAAATATATTCCACATTTGTAAATAAAAGAAAATCACATATCTAAATTGTGGGAAATAACAGTCACTATCAATTTATGCTGTAATGCATATATGTAAAGTTTAAGAATTCAGAAAGAGAAATTGACTACTTAACTAAATTCATTATGTGCAGAAAGTGGTCAACATGATTACAGATTGGTAGAGGCTAGTGCATTTGCATCAGCCTGCTGGTATATGAATTACAGTGGAACCTTGGAACTCAAACATCTCTTAACTCGATCAACTCGGACATGGAACGGATCTGTTGAATTTTTTTTTACTTGTACCTCGACCGTTCCTAGTAAAACTTGTATGGGTCGAGACACATTCAACTCTACCAATTTGGACCTTTGGTTCGGTCAAGAAAAATCTAGCCACAGCTCCACTGAAATCTTGGAACACGACAAAAAAAAGACCGGCTAAATTGGTTGGATTGAAACGCATCTACAAAGGCAAATGAACCAACTGGGATGCTTATGTCTACTTGGAGAACCTCTCAACCGAATTTTACGTGTGAAAGCTGTGTTGGGTCTTAATTTTTTGTGCTTTATCTACAGTACATTTAGTGATACAGTAATCATGGCTCCCAAGAAAGTGAGGAGGGATAGTAGCAAACCAAAGAGGAAAATAATGAGAGTAACTGTAGAACTTAAAATGGAAATTAAAGCAAGACTTGAAGGTAGTGCACGTGTGTCTGCTCCCTCTTTGGTGTATGGGATTGTCATTTATTTCATGTTTATTGCTTTTGTTTCCGTGATTTTTCACGTGTGTATTAGTTTTATATTGATTGTCAGTGATTTTTCTCATTAGTCAGGCAGGTAGATAAGTTTACATATGAAATCATTTGGAGGTCTAGAATGGATTCAGTTCATTGACATTATTTCTTATCAAGAAATTCGATTTGAACCGTAACCAAATTGCAACTTGAACAGCCTTCTGGAACAAATGTAGTTTGTGTTGCAAGGTACCACTGTATATATAACCAGGTTGTTTTTGTTTGATGTGTATAATTACACAAAATACGTTTATTCTGAATTTGTTAATTTGCATATCCTCCTGAGACCCAAGGAAAAAAGTGTCCTTCAATTTTAGATTATTTGTCTTTGGAGGAAATACGTCATCTTACAATTTAGATTTTTTCAAATTTATTTTTATTTTTAATTTCACAGCATGTCCTCTTTAGTGTACAACAGGAATAAATACTTTTCCTAACATCAGTGAAAAGACAGATGCAAAAACAACATGTCCACTACAATGGACATAAATGAATGGGTGGGGTCTCAGGAGGATACAGCTGAATGTATAAGTCTGTCCCCTACTTTTTCATATATTTATGAAAATCTAGAGTAATATGTCTGATAGTGCACATCTCACTATTTTTATACCATTATAAAGACACTATCACAGGCAAGGTAAAATATAATGTTTAAAGTTTCATTATGATGTTGGCAATAATAAGAAACATTGAATCCCCCTTTCATTTGTCCCACATTTACTTACTCCTGCCCCTAATACAGTGGTATCTCGGTTCTCAAACTTAATCCGTTCCGGACTCCGGATCGAATCCTAAAAAGTTTGTGTTCTGATCATATTTTTCCCATAAGAAATAATGGAAAACTAATTAATTGGTTCCAGGCCCCCCAAAATTACACCTAAATATGTTTTTTTTTAAAAAATATTTAAACACAAAATGAACAGGATAAAACAAGAAGAGCATTTTTTTCTTAATGGCTTCCAAAACAATAAAGATCTTATCACAACATGACCCCTGCCCTGCCCCGATCGTCCGCTGCCACGCTCCCTCGTTTACCTCGTGTGGGATCCCCATGTGATCAGTTGTTTCTGGTTGTTGTCGTTAGTCCTGTATTAAGTCAGCGTTTCAGTTTGCTTCCCCAGTCCGGTCATTGGGTGTGTTGGGTGCCTTAGAGCGCTGATTTAAAGCAACGCATTCTGATCCTGACGCAATGCATTACGGTTACCTCTCACCATCTACGCAACCTCTCACCCGGGTCCACAAACTGCAACTGCCTCCGTAACGACACCCCTTTGCCATTATTGTCTGAAGAATTTAGTTACATGCATGACGTTTGTATCCTAGGCAGTTCCGATGCGTAATCTGCTATTTCTCCCGAATATCACATAAAGTAGTGAGAACTGGTGTTCAGTTAATTTACCTGGTAAAATAAAGTTTAAATAAATGACATAAATGGTCTAATAGTACAAGTAAGTTAGTGGTTTGTTTATTGTTAGTTACTGTAATGTTGCGCTGCTTAATTTGGTTAATCATCCAGTCTGTGAAGAAGGCATTCAAGTAAGAATTGCATTGTAGTATGACTCATTTCTTGATGCGTACAATTTATATTAGGTCAGCTTTCACAGTTCGACTGATATTCAGATCGAGTTCTAGGTCAAACTGGTTTGTTCGACTTTCAAGAAATTCGAGTTCTAGTGAGTTTGAGAATCGAGGTACCACGGTATTTTACTTGAAGTGAAGGATGATTTGTTCTTCTGATTCACTGAATAAAATATTCCGATAACCCTTAAAGAATAAATTAATGTACACAAACTAAATTTTGCATTATACATTTGTTAAATCAATAGAACAAAACAAGACATTCAACAAGACACTTCTAAGAATTTGTGATGATACATTTCAAAAGAACAAACGTGCAAGAAAAGCAGAAACTAAACACTATCTAAAAGTTAAGAACATAAGAAATTTAAAACGAGAGGAGGCCATTTGGCCCATTAAGCTTGTTTGGGGAGAACTGAACTAATAACTTAGAGTTGTTTAAATCTTATCTGGCTCAGATGTAAAGGAACCCAGGGTTATAGCTTGCACTTCACTAGCAGGAAGACTATTCCATACCCTAACTACACCCTGTGTAAAGTAGTGCTTTCTCAAATTCATTTTAAAATGTCTACTTATGGCCACGAGTTCTTATTTAAAGTAATACTGAAATAGCCATTTGGCTGAGCAGCATCCAGACCTGTTAGAATGTTATATACCTGGATCATGTCCCCCCTTAATCTCATTTGCGCGAGGCTGAACAGATTCAGCTCAGCTAACCTTTCCTCATAAGACATTCCTCTAAGACTAGGAATCATTTTTGTAGCCCTACGTTGCACCCTTTCCAAGGCAGCAATGTCCTTTTTAAGGTATGGTGACCAAACCTGCACACAATATTCTAGGTGGGGTCTTACCAAGAAATTATATAATCGTAGCATCACCTCTCTTGACTTACACTCCACACACCTAGAGATGTAACCCAACATCCTATTGACCTTTTTAATCGCTTCCCCACATTGGTGAGAGTGGGACGCATCAACATACACACTGAGGTCTTTCTCATAATCAGCTACCTTTATTTCAGTGGAACCCATAAAATATCTGTATTTTATATTTCTGCTCCCTGCATGGATTACCTTTCATTTATCTACGTTAAATTTCATCTCCCAGGTATCAGCCCAGTTACTAATTAAATCAAGATCCCATTGTAGCCTCTGTGCTGCTGGTTCAGTATCTGTTACACCACCCACCTTGGTGTCATCTGCAAATTTAACCAGTTTACTGATTGATTGGTGTCAATATCTTTAATGTAAATTAGGAAGAAATGTGGTCCTAAAATTGAACCCTGTGGTACCCCACTATGAACGCAGGCCCATTGTGCCTCAAATTACTACCTGCTGCTTCCAGTCTGTTAACCAGTTTTCGATCCAAGCTGTTACAGTTCCTAAAATTCCTGCAGCTTTGAGCTTCAGCAAGAGCCGTTTGTGATTGACAACATCAAAGGCCCTCTGGAAATCTAAGTAGATCACATCATAGGCCTTTTTGTGATCAATTTCTCTTGTAGCTTCCTCAAAGAACTCAAGTAGATTAGTTAAACAGGACCTACCTCTCCTAAATCCATGTTGGCTATCCCTCAGAATGTTATTTGAGTCCAGGTAATGTACCATTTTCACTTGGATTATAGCTTCCATTACTTTTCCAGTTATGCAAGTTAACTGGATCCAGCCAATCGGTTTTTCTTGATTATTTATATCTAATTTTCAATATGGGTGTTATATTAGCATGCTTCCAATTAGAAGGTACCACACCAGCAGATAAGGATTTCTGAATAAAGTTAAAGGTTGACTAATAATATCCCTCTTAAATCTAAATCCCTCCCTTTTAAAACTATAGGTAAGATGCCATCAGGGCCCTGTGATTTATTTATTTTGAGCTTAGCTAGGCTAATCAGCCTCAGATATACATATATTGGTCATAGATGACGCTGTATTTGTACTAAAAGGTGGTAGGTTACTCGTGTTCTCTACTGTGAACACCTGTGTACAATAATCATTAAACTCATTTACTATCAATTTCATTTTCAATTATAAGGCCCCTACTATGCTGCAAAATAGTCATTTCAGCATTTAGACCTCTTTTGGAGTTCAAGCACTGGAAGAAACCTTTAATGTCATCCTTAGCCTCCAATGCAATCTTTCTTTCTATATTCCTCTTAGCAAGTGAAATGTTATTTTTTTAACTCAACCTGCAGACTCCTGCTTTATTTTGCAATCATTAGTTATTTTCCATTGTGGAACAGAGCCCTCTTCCTTCTGACTTTATTCTTAATTTCCATAGGAAACCACCTTGGTTTCAGTTTCCTAGATTTAGTTTTGCTGGAAACAGGTATGAAGTTCTCTTGCACTTGCAACAATGTCCTTTAAAAAAATCCAATGTCTCTTCAACAGTTTTGCTATATAATTCCATCCAGTTTACAGTTTCTAGTTTCAGTCTCATACCATTAAAGTTAGCCTTCCTAACATTGGATAGTTTTGTTTTGGACTTTGCTCTTTGGACACCAAAATTAACCTCAGATTTAACCATGCTATGATCACTACCGTCCAGTGGTTCTAAAACCTCTAAATTTTCCAATCCTATCCTGCATGTTTGAGAAAACAAGATCTAGAAGGGCTTGTCCCCTGGTAGGGCTATTAACAAACTGAGTAAAGAGAACAATCCTGTACTAATTCCACCATCTCAAGTTCAAGTTCATTTACAGAAAAGCCAGAGACCATGTCCAACTGTATCGCAGGTAAATTAAAATCACCCATAATCATCACATCATTTTTATTACTCATGATCCTTGTATCGTCATATAACATTCTGCTTTCCTCTGCAGCTTCATTAGGCGCTCTATAACAAACACCGACAATTAAGCCATTTGAGTTTTTAGCATCTAGTTTTACCCACATAGCTTCTGTACTTTTATTTTTATCAGTGAGATCCCTTGCCTGCAAGTTTTCTTTTACATATACTGCAACACCACCTCCCTTCTTGCCTACCTGGTCCCTGCAGAATAATGTGTAACCATCCATATTATATCCTTCTCCATCATTGTCACTCAACCGTATTTCTGTTATTCCTATAATGTCGTAAAAGTCTGATGAAATAAATCTCTCTGAATTTTGTTTCTAATACTCCTATAGCGTTTAAGTACAGACCGCAAAGGGTAGGCCTTTTACAGTGCTCACTTATAATAGTAACTGGGGCTTTCTATCTCCCCCCACCTATATTCTTAACTAACCTTGCTGCCCCTCCAGTCCCTAGTTTAAACATTCCTCAACTACTATACACATATGCCTCCCTAATACACTGGTTCCCCTCTGGTTCAGATGCAACCCATCCGGCTTGAACAGGTCCCACCTGTTCCAGAAGGTCTTCCAGGGCCCCATAAACCTTAACCCCTCTTTCCTACACCACCCATTTAGCCACGCGTTTAATCTCCTTATTTCAGCTAACTTAGCCTGGCTTGCTCGTGGCACGGGATATATTCCAGAGAATACCACCGTGGATGTTCTGCTTCTAAGCTTATCAGCGACTTCCATAAATTTACCCTGCAGAACAGCCCTCCTCACCAAATTTCTTTCTGAATCTGAATAAAATCGACACAGCCATGCAATATAAATAAATGTTCCAAAAGGTTTTTATGTATGCATGACTTTTGTCCATAAACATACAACCAAACATCCAAATATCTAAAATAGTTATTTGGTCAACAATTAACTGTTGATAGAAAAATATTAAAATCCTCACATTTCTGTGGATAATAAAACTGAGTTAACGTCACTCATAAATCAAAGCTAAATGTTTGTCATTTTCGATTATGTTTTCTCAGATATTCTAGTTACGATGTTTCAATCAACCAAAAAAATCCAATTATGCATGTGTCCAATCATAGACACATCTTCAGTGCAGTGCACAAAGAAATAAATTTCAACAGTGCTTGAAAAACAGTACACCAGTACACAAACTCTCACACACACAACAGGATAAAAGAAACATGGTTAATAAATAGTTAATTTTCATATAATTGTCAAACACTGTCATTAATATTCGTCACAATGGCCAGGCAAACTAGCAACTCAACCATGCAGAGTCAAATAGAAAGAGGTAAAAGGCTGCATATAAATGGAAGCTGACCTTGTAGACAGCTGTGCATACTGACTTAGGAGATAATTATACCTCAGCCAGCAGTCTATGGTACCAAACATGGATACAACTGCATTGTGGCAATTCTGTGGCCTTGTGTCTCATGGAAATTCAGTCCATCCAAAACAATATTTTGTTAACTGTTTGTAGTAGGGGTGTAACGATATATCGCAGTACGATATTTCGCGATGCTAAAATGTTACGATATGTATCGTAGAGTGTTGCCGATGTATTTACGATATGACAGCAATTTAACCCTTTAAACCTCATAATTCTAAACTGGTCGCCTGGACATATTTGATTGTTTTAGCTGTAAAAGTGTCATAAAACCTGCTGTGAGTATGTGCCTTTGTCCCATTTTTTCACCTAAAATGTCTGATAAAATCACTATTCTGCACAGCTCCGTCTCGCTCACTCACTTTCTCCTCCAGCAACCAACATTCAGATTCCCGGGGCTGCAGTGAAGCCGTGCGGTGGACTACCGTAATGACACTAATATCACTGTAAAGCACAGCTTCTCTGCTTTCAGAAACCGTTGGATTTTTTTCTATTGCGCAAGAGTTATGGAAATTCAAATAAAACATTGGAAAAAAAAACCTGTAAGAGGTGACAGCTTCGTTTTTTTCAGTGACAGAAAGACATATTCAGTTGTTATTTTGAATACAGAAGGTTTTTTTAATTAACAATTGCTCACTTAGAGTATACCAAATCCTTGTCCACAAACCACAAGGGAATATTGGCAAACAAATGAGTTCATCTTCCCTGATGGCTGAACTCACATTCTGAATAGTTGAAAATGGTCAATCTATCTCCTTCAGACATTCTCTCTCTCTCTCTCTCTCTCTCTCTCTCCCTCTCTCTCTCTCACACACACACACACATATCATCAATATTTTATCCCAGGGGTGCCACTACATATTTTGGGCCCCATGAAAGCATATTATATTGGGTCCCTATACTAAGCCCAATTGATTTATGTCCCAAGTTTTTCAGGGTCCATGTAACCTAGTGGCTCTTGGAATTGCCCCAACATTCCCCCTTTAGAGTACCCTGTACTGCAGCACTTTCTGTCACTTGTCTTAATGTAATTGTCAGGATTGGTCCCTGTCTTACTTTGTGTGGTCTGTTATATTCCTGTTTGGCCAGCAGTTGTTGCTAGCCATCCCATCTTCCCAATGTTTCCTTAGGTTTGGCAATGTCTAGTGTGCTCCCATGCTCCCTGGGTGGCACATGGCTGCATGGACTATGTTGGTGGTTTTAACTTGGACATTTTTGTAATTTATGCCCTAGATTTCGTCTTGCGCACCCTTGTTAATTGTTTTCTTAATGTTTCTGTATTTCAGTTGAAATTCTTCTTTTTCTTAGTTATCACCGCTTATATTTAGTCTGTAGTAATGTTATGTAACCCTTGTTCCTACAGTAGTTTCTCCTACTGTGTTCTGTAACCCTTATTCTTAGTATCTTCCTAGTGTTGGAATTCAGAGTGTTTGTTAATTACCCACATCTGTTCATGTTAATCCCAGTTCCTAGTGTATAGGTATACATTTGCCAATGGTTTATTGTCTAGCCCTCATTACTGGTAGTTATAGGTACCTGTCCTTATCCTGTTTTTTTTGTGTTTACAGCCAATGCTTAGATGTTCTGTGTTTCTTGTTGTAGACTGTTTCTAGCCCAAGTATTCCCTGCATTTTCTGGTGTGTCTATTCTAGCCTTTTGTTAGTCTTTGTTCTGTGCTCACCATTGTTTGACCCCTTGTGGTCCCTTCTATTCTGTTTTATACACACAGTTAAAAAAACAAAATTAAAAAAAACATTTAAGAATGCGGTAACTATAAATTGTGTGGCCTTATTTTTTTTTACATTTATAGCAATAAACTTGACAGCATTGGAGAAATATGAGGAAACATCATAAATTAACAAATGTTTATTTATTGTAAAGCAACATATATGCAACACTTTATGTATTAGCCTTCACATGGAATAAAAGCTGAATGTGCTGAACATTATGGACTATGTTTCAAAATTAAAGTAAAAACGAGAAACAATTTCACTGTAGGTTATATAAGCCAAAACAAAAAAACAACTTTCAACAGGCAGAGCAAAATACAGGGGTTCTTGTAAATATAGGCATAATTACTTCAAAGGTAACAATGGAAATTGCTAAAAAAAGATTCAGTACAGTCAACTTGTATGTAAAGCATTCCTCACCATTTTCATGTTTTTACATATCTTGCCTTAGCTTCATTTTTTTGCCAAGCCTATTCATGATATGAATATGTTTCGAAGTCAGCCTGTTCCTCTTCTTGCCTACAACGTTCACCGCTGTTCTGAAACGTCGATATATACAATTGCGCACGGCATGCAAAGCATGCTTGTGCAGTAAGTATGGCTTTCATTATCCCGCCAGAAATCAAATGGCTGTCCGCTTTGGGGGATATGTGTTGCCCCCGTCTGCTTCATACACATCGCATACAGCGATTTTATTGTCTTTGCTAGATACTTTGTGACACCACTTTAGGCTGTTCATTTTCCTGTGTGTAGAGATATGTTACGCACCAAACAAATTATTTATCAGCAATAATGAACAATGGCCGATCAATTGGAGCACCCTTATCGCATATTATATAAGGGGTTTGCTATTATTGGGGAAAATCATTTTACGTGCAGGGTCAAAAGGGGGGGGGGGCTCTGTATAGTTCTTTTTAAAATTAACAAAACTCAATCCTCTGAAAGTGGACCAAAAAGTGCACCAACAGGAAAAGGACTCGGTACTTTTTGCATACAAATTGCGAGTTCCTTTGAAAGAGGACTCAGTTCTCTCTCTCAACCACTTCAGCTCTATTGAGGCTTCAATCCGTTTTCTGTTCAAACTATCCTTACCAGCAGCTATAGTTCAGTCTGTTTTTCGAGTATGCCTATGCAATAGAATGGGATCTGTCTACCAAAAGCCTAGTCGGCAAAAATACAATGGCAAAAGGCGAAGTAAACCTGGAGCACTTTGTGTTCACAATGCACAGGTTAAGTGAACTACAACACAGACTTGTAGCAAACTGAAAATTTGATCACCTACCAAAGTGGTCACAGTTCAGTTTGTTTCAGAGGGGTTTGAGTTTCTTTGGAGTGCTCACATATGTGTAAAAATGCTGACTAATTGTTCTGAATTCATTTTGAGGGCTAGCATGGGCTAAGCATAAAATCACCTTAAGTTCAGTTTATAATAAAGTACCCTTTGTTTTTCAGGCAACTGGGATCATCATCCATCATGCCCTGTTGTGACAGTAATTAGTATTAGCAGATCTGTGCCTGTTCTTTCATGTGCCTCCACTGGCTTGGACTGAATGACACAATTAAATTCCTTTATAATAAATTTTGCAGCGTTCCTCACAATAAATTTCACTCACCAGCCACCAGACTGCTGCTGATAAAATTTGCAGAGGGACAGAATATTAAAAAAAATTCAGTTTCAGAATCACCAAACTGTACAATGTTCCTGGGAAATTTGCAAAAAGATCTACAGAATACAATATAATGACAGCTGGCTGTATCCACAATGTTATAAACATATACACCATATGGCCAAAAGTATTGGGATGCACTTCTTAATCAATGAATTCGGGTGTTTCAATCAGACCCATTGCCACAGGTGTATAAAATCAAGCACCTAGCCATGCAGTCAGGTTTACATGCATTTGTCAAAGAATGGGTCATTCTGAAGAACTCAGTGAATTCAAGCATGGTACAGTCAGTCCGGGTACAATGACTGATATCACACTGCAAATTTGTTCTAACCAATTCATAGATTAGTACCCAAGTCCAATACAATGTTGAATCAAAATTTGTAGTTGCAATTAGAGAGAAAAGCACTATACGCCATATGGTCTTCGCAAGAAACACTACTTTTATGCAAATATCGCTATCCAAGTGAACAGTATTGATGTCCGACTTGTGAATGAATCGGTAAAACCGGTTTTTCAGATTGAAAAGAACTAAAATTTTGTACATCCATAAACAAAGGTCAAAGTCTTAGATTCTAAATATCTAAAAATATTTTACAAATTATTACATAAAAATACACAGAAACCTTTTTAATTCCACTTACATTTGCTCTTTGTAGACTGTCTGTAGCCATTTTGCCTTTGGTGCCCCTCCACATACTATAATCTGTTGTGTTTATGCTTTGTGCATCCCCAGCGGAATTGTGGCTATGGGTCACTACTCCCAACTCTTGGCACTCAGAAAGGTAGTTAGTTCAGTACGTTCAGTTGAAGTTACTAGGTAAGACTCACAAGACCCATGGGGGAGATGCTTATGATAAAATTTATTAATATACTATTATTTATATTTACAACGCATGCAGTTACATTACTAGTCACTGGTATTACTGTTTTAATTATCTGATTCATGTCAGTAATTCATAGTAACTTAAGCTACTAAATTTTGGAGTCTCATTCCCCTAACCCAAATTTTCCTCATTGGATATGTGTATTTTATTGTGCAATTTTAGTGAAAACAAAGTTTTTCAGGAATGCATTATTCGCGTTGTATCAGGACTGACTGTGCTGTCATAGGATGCCACCTTTGCAACAAGTCAGTTTGTGAAATACTGTATCTTCGGTCAAATGTAAGTGGTGTTATTGCAAATTGGAAGTGTTTAGGAACAAGAGGATCTCAGCCATGAAGTGGCAGACCATGTAAAGTAACAGAGAGGGGTTGCTGAGTGCTGAGGTGCAAAGTGCGTAAAGGTCGCCAATGCTCTGTTGACTAAAGAACTGCAGAGTTCCAAATTTCCTCTGGCATAAATTCCAGCACAAAAACTGTGCACCAGAAGCTTCACAGAATGGTCTTTCATGGCGCAGCAGCTGCATGCAAGCCTCACATCACTAAGTGCAATGCAAAACATTGGATGGAATGGTGTAATGCATACCACCACTAGACTCTGGAGCAGTGGAAATGTGTTCTGTTGAGTGAAAAATGACACTTTTATGTCTGGTGGTCTGATGGATGAGTTTGAGTTTGGCGAATGCCAGGAGAATGTCACCTACCTCACTGCATTGTGCCAACTGGATTAGGGGTTGTTTTTCTGGAATTGGGGTATGCCCCTTACCCACATATGCCCCGCACCTCAGCAGTCAGACATTTTGGAGGATTCTATGCTTTCAACTTTGTGGGATAAGTTTTGGGAAGGCCCTTTTCTTTTCTGGCATGACTGTGCCCCAGTGCACAAAATAAGGTCCATAAAAACATGGTTGAGTGAGTTTGGTGCAGAAGAACTTGACTGGTTCACACAGGGCCCTGACCTCAGCCCCATCACATACCATTGGGATGAACTAGAACATCCAATATCATTGCCTGACCTCACAAAATGCTCTTCCGGATGAATGGGCAAAAATTCCCACAGACACACTCCTAAATCTTGTGGAAAGCTTTCCCAGAAGAATGGCAGGTGTTATTGAGACTGTGTCTGCAGCAAGGGACCGGTGGCAAAACCACCTGGGGAATACAAAAATCCTACCTTTCATCCTCAGACACGGATAATTTATAAGCAAATCTCATAAATATAAAACTGCAAGTTCTTTTAAATTGTGTCTAGTCATGAAATACACCTTTGAGTTTTGTCAATTTCCCATATTTCCTCACAGCAGGAAAACAGAAAATGTAAAAGGATGAAATGTAGGGATCTTAAAAATAAAACTTGTCGCGAAAGCACTCGATCTTAGTGAATAATGAACAAGATAAACTACAACATACATAAAAAATGAGCAAGGTCTACTACACATTTCCTTAAACCCTTCGTTACTTCAGAATTAACAAACTTTAAGTAGTACTTTGTTGGCTCCTCCCTAGCCCCCGCATGACAAAAGCAACTTTATCTGGGGCAGCTTTCCCGAAACAATCTACCTTAATCCAATATCGAACAAGATAAAGAACGAGTAAAGAATAAGGTAAAGAATAGGTAAAGAATGAGTAAGGTCTACGTGCATTTCCCAAAACCCTTTGTTATTTCAGAATTAACAAGAAAACTTTAAGTAGTACTTTGTCGGCTCCTCTCCAGGCTCCACCTGAGAAAAGCACGGACTGTTGATAACAGGAACATCAATCCCACATATTTCAATGGTGAAATAGGTTAACAATTAACCAATCAGGGTAGGACACACATGGACTGGCACAAGAAAATAGGGAACAGGTGAAACAACTAATTAAAGCAAGGAACTCAAACTTAACAGAGAAACTAAGAAATAGAATCTAACTAGGGGAATAACAGACAGGTAAAGCACAACCATGGGCACAAAGCAAAAAACCAAAACTGAATACAAGTTGCAAAACACAGGAACTAGAAAACTGTTACAAATGAAACATTAGGGAACAAAATGTACAAAAATACAAAAACGGAGGAATACCCACGACAGAGGAGTTTAGTAGCCACACACTCAGCTCAGCTCACTGACCCATGCGCCAGTCTGGGGAACAGGCGAAACAGACTAAGGACTTTGATAACGGGGAGGATAGGATGGGCAGGGACACCTGCTGGCCAAACAGGGAGAAGACACGAAAGACTCAAACAAATGGGTACTGACCCTGACAATTTATAGTCAACATTATAGTTTATATGGCAATATTGACCTCTTATTATATCATCAGCATTAATATGTTGCCCAAAAAAGAGTGTCAGTGTATTTTTATCATCTATTTTGGTTGACCACTGTGTTTCTGTGACAGGACAGCAGGCAAAAGTTCAAATAAAGAACGACATACAAAATAACAAGTGGGTCCAAGTACTCGTAAATCTAAGAGTAAGTTTGGGTTAACAAACTATTTTAGTTACAAAGGGTTTCGGGAAAAAGCGTGCTAATGTACAATCAATCTTTAATACTAGATAATGAACTGCTCAGCATTACAAAGCTTACATGAAAGCCACCCCAATTAGTTACCCTCATTTAGTATTCCCGAGAGTCCCAGATGAAATATGACAAGAAACTGCAGCTATGCTAAATCATTAGCAATATCAATGTATACCTAGTTATTCTGTAACAGTACATGTATTCATTGTGTAATGTACATACAACACTTTCAGTTTGGTACACACAATGAAATTAACAAATACATCTATTAACATGGGCAGAACCAAAATTCATAAGTAGATGTTCAACGCAGAAAAGATTATTCTGATTGTGGCTGATAGTTGATTACAGCTAATGCTGGTTACAGTCAGTCATAATTGTTGGTTTTGGGAACATTTTGTTTTCACAATAAATTATACCAGCACTGGAATGAGAGTGGTTGATGAGACCAAGATGTCAGCTCTATTATATGGAACCCAAATATGTTGCTGGAAATACATCCAACATGCTAACTCATTAGAGAAGATCATCCAAGTGACCCGAGCAAGGCAGAAACCTCCTTGGTTTGTGAGGTGCTTTTGCCCAGAAATTCAGACCCATCTAAAACAATATTTAAAGCTATAGGGAGTTTATTGCTACACATATGTGACCATGCCCAGTAGTAGAGAACAGATGGAATTTAGTTCATAGTGTTTTGTTTATTTATTTATTTAACATATTTATTCTTACGTGTGCACATAAACGTTTCTTAATGATGTTTGTTATTAAGACATATTGCTTTGGTTTAACCTGTTCCTAATGGTGTTTTTAAAAATAATTTTCAAACACATTCTGTTTTTCGTGCTGTACTGAAATGTGAACCCAAACCCAGTATTGGGTAACTGTACCCTTGTTGTTCTTGCGCACCACATTTCAAAAAATATCTTTGTTTGAATCGTTGGAGGAAAAACACCTAAACATCCCTCAAATGGCTGATGTGGCATAGACGTAGAAAGACAAACTGCTTTCCTTTAATTCCTTGGTTTATAATAATATTTATAATAAAACAATATAAATAATATTATAATAATATAAACAATCACAATAATAATACAAGTTCATTTGAACTCGTTCTCTTTCATCTAATGTCAACTGATTAATATTAATGATGATAATTAAGTTAGTGTTAGGTAGCTAGTTACCTGTGAGCTAAATAAGTGTGTAATAAACCTCAACAAGTTGACATTAAAATGCAGCAGTTCACTGATTTGCTAGATATTTATGGTCTGAGGCTTCTGTCAACAGCAATAAATATTTACAACAATGTTTACTATTTGTCAACTTATTATATTTAATAACCCATAATGCTTTCAGCTCAATATATAGCCAATGCTGGGTTTAACAGTTAACTCAGGTTTGGTTGTTTTTAACATACTTTCTATTTCATTTGTAAGTGAATTATTCATAAATATTTGTGGTAGTGCTGGGCGATAAAACGATCTCGATTCTTTATCGATTAAAAATGAGGACGATCACAGTGATACACAAAGACTATATAACTCGATCAACCAAGCTTGCTCCGTTTTAGAGAATGCACTAAGATGGACAACTCAATGGCCGGTTGAACAGAGGTTTACTGAACGCCAGCACAACAGCCAATCACCAACGACGTTGTAATTTTGCCCATCCTCCCTTAAAGAAGCAATGGGTGCATTCGACTTGGGCTTAGGTCTGTCTGCAGCTGACGCGACGTGGAGCAAGATTTGCTGCCTGTGGCTGCAGGGGTGGAGTATAAACTGACTGCAGCCAAGTCGGACAACTTCTACTACTCGTAGTCTGCAAGACCTGCCTGCAATGGCAGCACTGCCAGAAGGGTGTAGATAAATCTATACAAATTAGAGCCCGACCGATTTATCGGCAGGCCAATAATATCGGCCAATATTAGGCATTTTCCAAACTATCGGTATCGGCATTTATAATGGCCGATAAATTAATATTTCAAAAATAAAATAAAAACGGATTTAGATCGCTAAACACCGTGTTTCCCCAAAATAGGACATCCTCCGAAAGTAAGGCACCCCCCTCGGAAAATAAGGCACCCCTCGAAAATAAGACACCCACCTAGGGCTGATTGATAAATCTCGCCCAAACGATGGAAGCCGTCTACCGCGCTGCGGATATGCCGTACTATCGGTACATCGCAGTAGGCTACTTCCTGTTTCCGGTGTGCACTGCGCGCACGGTCTCTCTCGTGCCGCCCGCGTGCACAGCACATTGAGCGGTGACGTCGCGAGTGCGGATAGAAGGCAGGAGGGGAGGACGAGCGGACACCATCAACAAGAGGTAAGAATGAGAATGTGACACAGGAGGATCAGAAGTAGGGGTGGGCGGTATAAGCAGTATAAATGTGTAAATGTACCATACCGTAGATTGTTGTACGTGGAAACAATGTCAGTGTAGTAACAAGAAATTGGATCCACAGTTTGTCTGGTTATGCTGGTTTGTGATGACAACTAC
>JABFEA020000098.1:11724645-11756265 GCA_019775915.2 Cyphomyrus plagiostoma
TCTTTATATCTCGTGGTGTGCTGGCGCTCAATTCCAGTAAGACGTAATGAGCACCACAACACAGGTTTTAAAAGACATTGTATACCTGCTAGCAAGCAATTTCCCAAATGCCATTGGCCTACTTTATCGGATCTATTTATCGGATTTAATGTATTTATCGGAGAAATAAAAATGATCTAATTTTACCTCATATCAGATACATATCGTGCATCCCTATTATATATACACACACACATATATATATACACACACACACACACACACACAAATATATCGGCCGATATATCGGAATATCGGATCTTAAAACCAACAAATATTTGTATCGGTATCGGCCTTCAAAATCCTTTATCGGTCGGCCTCTAATACAAATATCACTTGCATGCACATAACTTCTTTTACAATAACCAACTCCTGATACAAACTGTTAGCAGTGAATAAAACTCTTGTGTATAGTGGGTCTGTGTAAAAAGATAGCTGCCAGGAAAAAGATCAAATGCATGTATTTCAAGGATTGAAAGTTTTTATTGTCATGTACAGAGTATGCCTTCTTCACAGACTGGACGATTAAACTCAAATAATGCAGCACAACATTACAGTAACTAACAATAAATAAACCATTAACTTACGTGTACTGTTAGAGCATTTATGTAATTAATTTAAACTTTATTTTAAATAACTGAATTTTATTTTTAAATAACTGAATAAATGAACTGAAAACCAATTCTCACTGCATTACGTGCTTTTCGGGAGAAATAGCAGATAACGCATTGGAACTTCCTGGGATACAAACGTCATGCATGTGATTAAAATCTTCTGCCAATAAGGGTAAAATTGTGTCGTCACGGAGGCGGTTCCAGTTTGTGCTGCACGGTCTGTCTCAAGTGGTCTTGCTCTTGCGCGGATTTTGTACTATGTGACATGGTGACACGTGATGACGTTTTGCAGCACCAGACAAAAAAATCTAACCATGATTTAGCATTTTTTTGAATAAGTGGTTTTTGTTTGGTTTAGATGCTTCTCTAGCTCAGAATTTGAAAAAATTTTTAAGAGACCAAGAATAGAGGAAGAGGAAGATCTGTCCTGCTTCATTTCATGCTTGCCCTTTAACATGTTTGCAATATTATACAGTTTTGCACATTGTTACATCATTATATGATTTTGTTCATTTGAGCTATGTTTCTTTGAATACTTGAAAATCAATAACCTTTTATAATTTTATGGGAATTTTCTATGTAAACAGTAAAATTTGTTGGAAAATAAGCATTTGTTTACTAATATTGAATGAATTCATTCTATTTGTCAGAATTGGTTTATTTTTATTATTATTTTGATTATTACATTATAATATTGATAATTATTGATATCGGTCAATACAGGAAAAAATATTGTGATATAATTTGTGCTCTGTCAAGTAAAGTGTTACCTCATTAATAACAGTAATGCCATTTTACAAAATGACATGTATGGCATCAACTGAACTGAGACTACTGCAAACATTATAGTTATGTGAAAAAATTAGAAAACCCCATTAAATATTTAGTTCTTTATTAAGAAAAATCAACATATCAGTATAAAATCTTCTTTCAAATTATATCTGTAGGTAAACGTGATGTAATTGCATCTATGCAAAAAGAAGAAACAAATTCACTTATTTACGAAAAGAAATTAACTAAGATGCTAATTTCCACTGAGGAAGAAGTTAAAACACCCTCATATTCATCACTATTTAAAATTCCTAGAATTAGATTCAGGTGGCACCATATCAGGTGAAAATGATTAGAACATTGTTACAGAGCTTTCTGGTAGAACCTGTCTTATTTAAACCACAGACATTTAGTTAGGTTTGCTCTTGATTGTTGAAGTAATCTTGTAGATGCATATGAGTCTGGGAAGGATATAAAAAGATCAAGGGAGTTTGGAATGAGCCATTCCACTGTCAATTTACAAGTAGAGAATATTTTAAACAACTGCCAGCATGGCTAGGGCAAGCTGTCCTAGCAAGCTCAACCCAAGAGCAGATTCTGAAAGAAGTCTCCAAAAATTCTAAAATGTCACCATTGGTTGTACAGGAAGCTCTTGCCACAGTTAATGTCCAGATACATGCATCTACCATCAGAAAGAGACTGCACAAGCTTGATTTACATGGAAGCTGTGCAAGGAGAAAACCCTTACTGTCAAAAAAAACTTCTGGGCAACACTGAAGTTTGCCAGAGACCACCTAAACAAAGTCTGGGACTTATGGAACAATGTGCTTTGGACAGATCACAATGAGAAAAACATTGTCCTGAAAATTTGTTTTCGATGAATCTGCAATTTAATTATTTGGGCACAGTAACAGAGGACAAGAACTAAAGACAGCTTTTCAGCAAAAGAACCTTATACCATTTTTAGAGTGTGGAAATGCCATGGTTTGGGGCTGCTTTACTGCAGCAGAACCTGGCCAGCTCACCATCACAGAATCCACTATGAATTCTTTATCATACCAGAGGGTGCTTGAGGACAGTGTGATCCAAAAGTTGAAGCTGAAGTGGGGGTGGACCATGCAAATGACAATGACCTATAACATTCCAGTAAATATACCAAGGAATGGCTTACAAGAAAGAAATGGAGAGTTCTGGAATGGTCAAGTCAATGCCTGAATCTGAATCCTATAGAGATGCTGTGAGGTGATTTGACGCAGAAGTACATGCAAGATACCCTTCAATCATCACACAGCTTAAGGAATTCTGCATTGGAGAGTGGAGAAAACTTTCTGCCAGTTAACGTCGGATATTGATAGATGGTTATAGGAAATGTCTCATTTTGGTTATTTCAGCCAACAGGGGAAACATAAGCTATTAGGGCACATTTGTTTCTTGTTTTTGCATAGGTGAGGCAATTACATCACTTTTATCTACAAATATAATTGGAAATATAATTTCTTAATAAAGAATTAAATATTTAATGAGGTGTCAATTTTTTCACGACTAAGTATTTTTAAATATGCAAATAAAATTCCACATTTCATTTCAATCTCTGTTGGGTAATCAGATTAGAAAGAAGACAGTGCAGACATAAGAATCAGATCTCTCAGACCAAAGCTACTGCACAAGCACAGGAGTTTACAAATAGTTTCCAATGGAACATACATGTACAACAGACTTGTATTATGTCCAGTGTGAAGGCATCCAAATGCTGACCTCGACAGGCTGCAACTGTCAACAGCCAAATTCAGAGGGGGTCAAAAGACAGACTGGATACCTCCTGTAAAGGTAGAAGTACAGTCACAGGTCAGCACATGCCCCATTTCAGTTAACTAGAGGCACGAGACTGCAAGCTGAGCCCGAGCTGTAAGTATAATCAGTGAGCAGTGAAACCAAAATCAGTCACTGACCAGTGATTAGGCAAGTGAGCAGGGATAAACACTGAGCTTGATGTATCAACCCATCTATTTTGTTTATTGCATCAGTCAGTCTTTTCTTTCATTTGTGTTGGAGGTCTAAGCCACAAAATTCTATAAAACTGACAGTAAAAACTGGAGAGCAGTTGCTCCTGATTTTTACTTTGAGATGAAAGTTATGTAAATGCACTCAAAAGCCAAAGCCCCTTTATACTCAGAGGCTTTTCCTCCATGAATAACCTTTTACAAAATGATAAAGATGTGGCTGCTGATAGAGAATAAATTTTATACCTCTTAGTTAGACAACTCATGACTTTCAAATATGTTTATGGCTTGAATTAATCATTTGTAAAATGTTTGTGTAATTTCATATTTGACTCAGTTAACATTGTTTTGTCCTTATTTTATCTTCAAATCAAATTTATCTTTATTAGAAGATAATCTTTTAGTTATTTCAGTCAAGCAATTATTTATTTTCTTACAGATAGTAAGAAAATTGGTAGAAACAAACATTTAAATGCTTCCATCAAAATTTAAAATGTGAGAGCTAGTCATGTCAATTAGTGATATGAAAAACATAAAAGTTGCCATTGCTCTTAATAATCCGAATTGGCACAAAAGTCAATTACTATAAATGAGTTTTAATTGATTTGGGGGGGGGGGTCATTTCATTAGATTAATTGATAAATTAATGGATTCAGTTACTGTGCGAGGCCATGCATAAAATAAAGTCTATTTTATAGCAAACAAAAATCTAAATGCCTCCTTGATAATAGGCCTGTCACGATAACAAATTTTGCTGGACGACAAATTGTCCCAGGAATTATTGCGATAAACAATAACATCGCAGTGACGCCATATCCGTAAACGTCACACAGCTCACTTGCTTCCGGTTTGAGTAACTATGAGCACAAGAAAGGATAAACTGGTGTTTCAGAAGCTAAAAAACGATAAGAATCATTTCCTAAGTGCACCACGTCCTCAAAATAGTCCTCAAAAAAAGTACTGTAATGTGAAAGGCGTTTGAACACAGATTAACGCAATGTGTACTTAAGCACATAAAGGACATACTAAGTCAAATATTCTGCGCTAGAATGACTGGGGATGTTTATAGTTACTTCATGGCCACATGCATGCATACACTATCACTGTCCAGGAGTAACGTCTATTAGCGTAAGCTATAGTTAACGCCAGCCACAAAGTTGAACAAATAAGACTCCCCTTTGTATCCATGGATGTAAGACAAGGCAAACACCTTAAAGCCCTTCTCTAATTTACTCGATTTACAAAAGCGATGTACATCGTTGATCATAAATTTGGGCAAGTCCTGTAAACAGCATGTATAAACCAATGCCATTTTTCACAGACCGGAAATAAGTGAGCCGTATTTCCTTGAACGCGGAAGCTGAAGTGCAAAGAGCCCACTGACACGAGAGTTCACGCCTTGATCATTACTAGTGGTGTCGTTCGCGAACGAGACTGCTGTTTGAGCCGACTCTTTTTAGTGAACGATGGGAGCCGGCTCCTGTTCAAGAGCCGTTTTATTAATGTTTATAGAATTGTCCGGGTTTTTGAGCTGCCTAAACATTAAGGACGACTATGACCGGAACACGTCTTCTGAAAAACCCTGCCCACGAGACAGTGTCTTATTTTTTAACAAGCTCAAATCAGGTCACGCCGATCAGGATCAGGTTAAAGGAAGAGAGGGGCGGGTTTTTTTAAAAAGAGCCGGTTCATCTTGGTGAGCCGAGACAAATGAGCCGTTTTGCTAAAAAGAGGTGATACTCACATTTGGTAGAGAGAGACACGAGGAAAACAAACAAGCATGCAAATGAAAATTATCGCGGCCGGAAAAATTATCGTCCTCATTTTAATTATCATGCAATTAATTGATTTATCGTTTATCACAACAGGCCTACTTGATAATGATGGGAAGCCTGGGAAACCAGTAGTGACATTTAGCTAACAATTACAGTCTAAGTGAGTAATGGAAAGAATGCCTTAGATTTAGCACTGCCATTTTCCATCCGCCCCTCTCAAAAATGCCAGTCTATGCCTTTTGCAGACACACAAGCAATTCCTGAAATAAAAGAAGGTAGGAGAATAAGCAAACAATCACAACCTAACTACAGAGGTGATGTTCCCAAATACCAGCACTGTTACAGAGCTTTAGGGGTGACAAGAATGTAGGCTGGGGTTATAGCAATCAGTCATTTGCTAAGAGTTGCCTGACTGATCAGTAAACAAGAAGCAGAATACTTTAATAAACCTGAAAACAGAATACTTTAAGAACGTTCAAATGGCATAATTAAATAGCTTGCAGTACTGGGGATTAAACTCCCGCCATCCAATCAAGCCTCCCAGTGTCAGAGCTTTTCACACGCCTTGTCAGTGCTGCCTGTCTTGAACCAGAGCATCTGAGCCTGAATCTCATCATCTGATTCTCAAATAGTCACATTCTGGGTGTACTGTCTACACTCACGCACTCCTTTTATTTTACTCATTGTAGTTGTGGCAATCAATTTTGGTATGGATGTGCCTACCCAATATTTCATAAAAATGTAACGTATAAATGAATTATTCAGTCACCCACCCAATAACATGCCTACATTGACTGTGAATAGCAGTTAATTAAATTTACAGTAAACTTGCTGTCTGGGTAATTTGATCAATGACCGAGCTTCCTCCGTCAGATCACATCTCTTAATCTTCTCCCCCATCCCTTACCATTCCCGTCTTTTACCGATAACTCTACACATAATCAACAAGTTGCTGCGTAGTGACTTTCACAACTCCCACCTCAGGGGCAGTTGATGAGATTAGCTATTTTGAGCTGTTTACAACTGCTAGTCAAGTAAATGTGCTACTGCAAGCATAAGAAGGCAACCAAATTGTTACTGTGTTGTTGTCCAACAGACATATACTGCATTAGCTTAAACTGTTAAAATATATGATGCACATGATGGCTTGGGTAGCTATGTAATCAATGTGATAGCACAGATAAACTGTGAAGCTGCGATATGATATGATATGATATGATATGATATGATATGAATAGTTAACTAACATTAACCGGTAAGGTAGATGGTGATTTGAATAGTTAACTAACATTAACCGTAAGTAAGGTAGATGGCAGACCAACTCAGTTTGCCTGTACAAATTACACTGCTCTTCAGTATCTGACAGTTAGCCACAAACAACAAAACTGTAGTTATACTTACATGGGGTGTTTTTGCCAAATGTTATAAGCCAGTTGTTTTTGTGCATGTGTGATTGTTCCCTCCATCTGAGAGAAACGTAACCAATGTAGTAACTTTACACAGGCACATATAGAATTATAAATAAGTTATCCACTTGTTTCTATTGTTGAACGTATGACCATCAGGTCAGTGATATTGTTAAAGATTAGGGCTACCGCAATTAGTCAACATAATCGAAGACGTCAATGCTGAAAATGCGTGGACATCAATATTTTAAATCGACACACCATTTTTTAATCATTATTTTACTGAAATTACCATTATGATTTATAAAACATTTCAATCCATTATTATGAAACAACACCTCTATCAATCTTCCAACCACATGTCCAGTACAGGGTCATTGAGAGCTTGATTCTCAAGAAACACAGGGCACATGGCAGGGAGGGATGCCAGACCATCACAGGATACTCACACAGACAATACTCAATGGTCACCTCCCTGCCTGTGTTTGAACTTTAAAAAGAAACCAGAGTACATAGAACAAACCCACATAACATGGAGAGAACATACAAATTCCATACACAGGGTAGTGGTGGGACTCAAATCCCCAACTCGAGAGGTGTAAGGCAACACTGAGATACCAAGCCACCCCAACACTGCAATGCTGTTAAGGAAAAACATTGTAGGTTTATATTTAAAATTATTAACAGTACTTTTTAATGTAACTTTCCTTGAAACTTATAGTAATTTAAACTATGGTTTTTAAGTATTTAAGAAATAAAGTAATTGTATATTGGCAGAAGTTTATTGTAGTTCAGCTGAAACTGATTATGAAAAATATATGACATGATTTATACAGTATAGGTGGGTTTAGGAACTAACTAGAAAGGACCAGAATTTCTATTTAGTATGTCATGTATGTAAATAAATCAGTAAATATCCAGGTATCGATATTTCAATACTGATCACAACAATGGTATAACACAGCTTTAGTAAATAGAAATGGATGCAAAAACAACTGAAGCTGAACTAAAACAGAATATGAATTTCAAATACTATTTGGGCAAATTTAATAAAGAAAATTGATGAATTGTACAGAATCCATCTCTGCCAAATGACTGCAATACTTTGAAATGGTTTTAATGCAGTACCACACAAGAGGGGTTTAAGTCCTAAGACTGCTGGAAGCTGTACTGCAAAAACAATACTTGGTTTTAGAAAAGTTGTACTTGTAAAATCATGTTTTTTCTGTACATCCCAAAGAACCATGAAACAGGAAACAGAAAATTAGGCTCCAGTCATCTATTTCATTCTTTCTTCATTCTATTATAAAATACTGGGATGCCACTTTTTAACACCGCAGGGTATCTGAAAAGCTAATTTAAAAATGCAATATTCTGTTATTACAATTCTCACTTAACGATATGCAATGCATCGCTTGCTAGGTGACGAACTGTGACATATTTAGGTTGTGGTCCTCAGCATAGAACCTAGAGAAAGTAGAATGTTACTATAGTAGCTCAACTGCAGTTCCCAAAATAATTTTTCACTTGAAGAATAATTTATGCAAAATTTTCAATAAAAGCTATGAGAAAGGTAAATATTAGCTACAGTAGAATATTGCTGGATGAACTACCATTTTATCTACTGCTATAACACATGGATTTTCATGCTATTGATGGAACATTTTGCATGCAGAGTAATTCTGGGACTGCTTTGGTCATTCTATGTGTTTATTACTCTTTGCTGTTTATATTCCTGCAGATTGACAGGAATTAATCCTGCAGTGTATGACTCCACTTTCAATCAGTGCTACCAACACAAGATAGTGTCACCTCTTAGCCTCATTTCTCTGGAAAGAAGAACAATGTAATACCCCTCCAGTATAAACTGAGGAGAGGTAAAGCCCTGAGCACATTTAGTATTGATATTAGGCATGTTACTTATTATCCCTTCAGCTTTTCTGCATGTATGACGGTGATTACTCAGAAAGGCCTCTGTCATCTAATTCCCTTTTAATGATGCCTTAGCCTGTATACTTTCTGACAGATCCACAGCACTTTGTTCAGTGCACCACGACTGAGAAGGTAGGTGGATTTGTTTTTTTTGGACTGGTTATTCCTTGGATTAAGAAAGAGTTCAGTGCTCAATGTGGCCATCGCTTTCAACGCAACTTGGCTCCTCCTTCCATTCTGTAACTCTATTACCGTACATCAGTAAGATTACTCTATAAATCACAAAAATGGTTATAACCAGAATAGAATGACAGCTATTGAGTCTGCTGGTCATTATTGGTCATCATATCGAGAAGACATTGCCGTTAACACCAAAAGGTTACTGGCCCAGGTTACTGGAAGCTTCCCTAAATAGATTCCTTCCTTTTATAATTAAATGATCAATTCATATTTAACTTTTACATAACATATAACCAACCAATTTATATAATTACAAACTGCTAGCAAAAAAAGAATGGCAGATATTATTATACTTTCTGGAATGATAGCCTTATCATATATTAAACATATATATCTAACATTGTCATTTTGTGTGCAAGCCAAAATGCAGTTATCATTCAGTAGTTATCATACTAGTTCTAATTTAGTTCCAGACCGCTTTATTAAGAACAAAGTATAACAATATACAGTTAGGTTACAATCGCAATATGCGTATATAGTCTTTTTCAATGTCTTTTTCCCTGTGTCCAGCAGATAGACACCACCTTGCAATCTATAGTTCATATCACTAAGTATATTGGGAGAGCAACTGCATCATATGGGCAAGGAAATGCCCCTCTGACAACAAGTTTTTAAGTTCAAATCGCGAGACTTATGTTTAGTGAATACTTGACCATATAACACAGTAAATCACATTGTTATAATAAAATGTCATCAACTGCATTTGCCAAGCAAATAAATAGTACCAGTAATTAGCAGGGAGGAAGCAGGTACCACTGAGCCATCATTCTGTCAGTACCACACTGTCTAAGGCAGCACAACAGGCTCCCCATGCCAACATTATAATGGGAAAACATTTTTACGGCTTAGCTTGTCCACCTAGCGCTCACTGCCCCTCTGATCCCACCTGCTACTTCGGACTGAGTCATTCTATTTGCCACTCCTACACAGTTCTCCAAGAAAAAAACAATATGAGCATTGTATCACTTAAAAACCTTAATGGTTAGTGAAGAAGGAAAAGAGGAAAAAAATTCCCTGTAGACAATGTCAAGGACAGAGGGCTGAGTGAGGAATTAGTGCATGATAGCAGATAGAAGTAGATTTACATTTGGATTATTTATTATCTAATATTATCATGCAGTGCAGAAAAAAGCTGAGGAAGTTTTATTTCTTACCACTTAAACACTAGAGTCACAAGCCAGACTAAACTAGCTGCCTGACACCAAGCAGGACACCAAGATGTCTGATTTCCTTTCAATACAAATGGTGGTCAAATAAACAACTGAATTCAGTCATGATTAAACAGATTATATATTCATAATTTAACATAATTTGTAATGAAATATGATATGTTTAGTTCGACAACAGTAATTTAAATATATAAAGAAATAACAGGTAGCTCATGTTAGCCCTATTCACATAACGTCTCCACACTTTTGCTCTGTTATTCTTTTCATCTTTTTGCAGAGTTCATACATTGAACACTTACTCCCTGAAGAGAACTCCAGTGTGTAACCGTTTCTAAACATCACCTTAGAGCATTGCATGGTATGTAGCTTAAAGTCCTAAATGCTTTGCATTAAGTTAATGTATCCCCTAAGGCATCAACATATTAAGGCAAATACATTTTAAAGGGTACTTAAGCTTACAATTCCATAACTATGAATGGTCACAAAAACGGTATATACAGTCAGAAAACAATATTTCAAAATTGGCCTATAATGAGGATAGGGAAGTTACTAATCACTCAGATGGGGTGTTTTCCTTTCCAAAGTATTTTCATTACATGGTAAAAGCCTAATAACAAAACGCATGTGAACAATTGCTTAGAATAATTCAGCCTAATTGTTTAACACCTCATACTTATCAAAGTCAGTGAGGGTCGCCATTCAGTTGCCTGCTCGCGGTACAAAAGTATGTAAAGAAATCGGTACGTTTCCAATAATCACGGTCGCTCTCAGAAAATCGAGGACACACAGCGGTCTTGCTAAACTACACACTTTTGAAATGAATTTACCGAAATACATTTAGACATCCACTCCGTTAACATAAAACGTGCAATGGCACACCACAGCCAGAATACGCATACGAATCAGAAGCCATAGGTGATACACTGTTAAGCAAACATACGTATTAACGGAGGCATATTATTATTATTATTATTATTATTATTATTATTATTATTATTATTAATCGGCACACTTTCACAGTACTCCTTATCACCCCAGTCCTTGATCCAGATCCATTTGCCTGTTTCAATTGCCTAGTCTCGAGCACTGCACTGCATACTGACCTTGACGATATATCTGACAAATTAATAATAATACCAATATAAAATAAATAATATATGAGTTACCATACGCGTTACTGAATTTCCGATGAAAATCAACGAAAACAAGAATTATAAGTGAGCGACCAAACAGGTTTACGTAACTTTCGTATGACAGCATGTACAGAGGTAACTTTAAAACAATCTAAAAGCATTTAGCACATGTCATCATATGTCTGTGATTTAAGAGGAAAAGAGACGAATGAATTACCTGGGATGTGGATGATAAAATTGGCTTGAAGAAGAATAAGTATTTCCCAAATAACATCCATTCTTCGTCTTTCATTCCATGTATATTAGGCACAGAAAACGGCGATTAAATACAGACTTCGCAGCTCCCTAGTCTATTTCCAGCTGTACACCTTCCACGAGGTATTTCCCAGATCAAACACATAGCAGATTTATCCTGAAGACATAACGCCACAGTTTCCAAACAATACAATCCCTGAACTCCGATAAGAGAATGGGAAAAAATCCGTAACACAACCAGCAGCGATTCAAAGTACTGTTCCGAGGTACCCAAAGACCCTAAAGACCATATATTGCGTTTAACCAGTTCTTCGGTACTTTCCCCGAATATGGCTTTCAATCCTCTCCCATGATCTTGCTTGTAGATGTCTCCTAAGCCTGAAAAAAAATAAACTGTGTAAGAGTTAAGCATGCATCCATGTAGAAAACATACAGTGTGCATCGGTTTAAACTCCGACTCTTTTAAAGATCACACTTACCCACTCAAACGGGAAGGAGACTGAACATACGACTGCAAGGGGGCGTGCTTCCTTCACATTCTGCACACGGTGAATTTGTACCGCACGCGCACGTAAATCCACACACGCACACATTTTACGGATGCGCGTCAGTTATGCCTTATTTCATGTAATACTGCACTGTAAAACACCAAATTTGGACTAGTTTTACTGGGAGACGTCATCGAGCTCCGCGAGTTTTACTTATTTTTAAAGTTTATTTTAATTTGTATTTCTTTTAATCGCTACCTCTACCTGGTTTGTTAAATGTAAGGGCAATTTTTCCGTATTCAGTGAATGTTTTACATCGACTGATACATAACGCGTGAACATTCAGTTGATGAATAAATGGTAACAATATGTACAATATAATATCAGCAGCGATATTATTATTATTGTTGTTGTTATTATTATCATTATTATTATTATTATTATTATTATCTGCACTAGGACCGTGACATTATTCAGCCCGGCACGTCACAACATACAGGCTAAAATTGTTGTCGTGGACCGTTAATACTGACATTACCAGGATCGTGTATTTAAAAGCACACTGCCAATGTATAATTCCCCCTCTGCGACCCTTTCTAATCGCTAAGAAAACATCTTGAAGCAACTTAAAACTCCCACACAGCCGAGAATGCACGCTCACATAGCGCAAAACACACGGTACTGCCGTTACCCGTCAGAAGCATCTGTAAAGTACTTTACTTACCGTCTGCAGAAATAAAAGAACACAGGAGCCAAAATATATTAGAATGTATAACTCTATGTTGACAAAAAGTGTGAAGATTCAGAGAAATAGGCCCCAGCGTGCTTTTTGCCTGTCCTAAACGCGACTCGGAGCTTTGCGGCAGTGTGATTTTTCGGGGTAGGGAAAGCTCCGAGCTGCTCGAGATAAGCAGCTTCAGAGCGCGCAGTCCCGTGCAGAGGCGCGCGTCCATGAGCTACTGGCACAGGTGTTTGAAGCTATGAAGGTTGACAGTTAACGTCATTGCTTTGGTAACAGGAAAAAAATAGAGAGGAAAAAGCCACATGTTACTAATTTATCGGATAAACACGGCAATTCATGCACTAATAACCAATTACACACCCCAAAATAGAGGACCCTGATTTATGTTTCAAGAGGATCACACTTTTGATGCCAAATTTAACATCAAACGATATCTTTGTGTGCGGGTTTGCTACTTCTAAGTGGCTATTTCATTCCACGTCAAAGGAAAGGGATTTTTAAAACAAATCAATGCTTATTTTCTAGAAAATAAGCCATGCTTTAAATAGCATAATCCTTGTATGACGTATTTAATGGAGCATTACTTCTGCAACGTTTTGAAAGCTGGCTTTGAAAATTTAAATAATAGCCTTTTTTCCCTAGCTGCTCCATCTCTTCCTTGCTAGTACCTGTATGTCATATTTAGCATTTATATATCAAAATAACAACAAATGATTATTATTATTTTAAATTAATGACGGGAAAGCTGACAGATATTCAAACGATGAATTGTTGAAATATATTGCAGCGACAACAGTTTGTCTTTTATCATAGGTGATTTTATCTGAATCATTATTCATATTAGCCTTTCAGATAAGATTTCAAACTCATATACCATATACAAAACGCAAAGACCATGTTAGGGAAATGTTAGCCAATCTGTGTTCAGTATACTATGACGCGCGAAAGGAACGCAAGTCAAAATGAAACAAAAAATTCAATAAAAAAGTTGTATTATATGTGCATGAAAAACTGAAAATCCAGTTCTTGA
This sequence comes from Cyphomyrus plagiostoma, assembly GCA_019775915.2. Lineage (NCBI taxonomy): Eukaryota > Metazoa > Chordata > Actinopteri > Osteoglossiformes > Mormyridae > Cyphomyrus > Cyphomyrus plagiostoma. The sequence goes on from JABFEA020000098.1 coordinate 11,738,240, forward strand.
AGGAAAGATTCATATAGCTAAAGGCAGGACAAGCAAAGTAGTAGGAGGAATCTAGGTGAGGTAAGCTGTAGTACTTTAGAATAGGGTTAGGTTCACATCAAAGCTAAGGTCTTTTCCTGGATGGAAATTATTGCATTAAACCTCAAAAGAACTGTAGTCTTGAAATATAATAGGAAAGATTTTACATCTTTTCTCACTGATTACTTTTTCCCTTTGAAAAATAATGTTGAATTTCCAAAATCTATGTACTGTATGGATACATGGAGAAGGATACGAACATGTGCTCTGTTTACTAATTTAACCTAAATAACATGTAGAAAATATGCTGTATAATTAAACTTTATGTATTTATTCTGGGAAAATCCCGAGTGTCCCCTTCCTGTGCTTTTTGTGGAAAATGGGTGGATACCTGTAACCACATGAGCTTTCCTTTTGTTGATGTAGTGAGAATGACTTAACGTACATGTCATACGTATACCCTATGCACTGTATATATTTCCATCATTGAAGTTGAATATTACATTCTGTTATGACTGCTGTTATATGTTAAGGGTGGAAATGTCTTAAGTGTTTCCTCTACTTATATCGTCATGCCAATGATATCTGACATTTTATTCACTGAAGAATAGAATCCCTATGGGGACAATAAAATGTCTATCCTGTCCTATGTTATCCTATCCTCCTTTTCTTTTGCTTTGCTATCCAGGATTCAAGGTGAACACTGTTTATGCAGGCATGAATGAGATTTGTTGGAATGTTGTATTTAAATTAGAGCAGGTTCTGTAAAAGGAGTAATTATCTAATGCACAGGAGATAAAGTTTTAAATGTTGCCATCTTTTCTCAATTCAAATAACCTCAGTCTGTTAGCAAGCTCTTTAACTTTGAATCTTAAAAAATAGCAGCAAAAGGACAGTGATAGACTGTGGAAAAATGTCTGAAGTACAGTTTTTCAAAAGGCACTCTCTGAATCCTTTCTCTCAAATTCAGTCTGAGCCTACACTGAATTACAATTCCAGAATTCTTCCCAAGTATCTCTGCCCTCCTGTAGGAAAAACAAATTGTAATGTCAAATGTTCTTTAATGGTTCTTAAATTTATGTTGTTTTCTGTACAAATCATTTTGCTTCCCTGGCACCGTTATATGCATCAATGATCTGAGATATGCAATTTGTAAGCTTCTGTATAGCAAGTCATTGTGAATAGGTGCTGATTTCTTTCTCTTTTTTTGTATTTTTGTTAATTATATCGATTTAGATAGATTTAGCCTTTATGTCTGGCATGCAGTATGTCTGGTAATGGTGATGCAATCATGGTAGCTAACTGGCCACACTATTGCATCTTCCCTGAGCACTGTGTTACCAAAATTTAAACCACAGACTTAGGCTCATAGGCCAAATAGACTGCCAGAGTAAGATACTTTGATACTTATATGATTTGTGCTAAAAGTCGGAAGAATATAATATACTTGCATGTAGTAATAATAATAATAATAATAATAATAATAATAATAATAATAATGATAAAAACATCATCATCACAATCATCATGGTTGGCATCCCACACTGGGTTATTCCTTGTCTTGTGTCCATAGCTTCCAGAATAGGCTCTGGAGCCCCACGACCCTGGATAAGACAAACAGTATAGAAAATGGATGGATGGATCATCATCATCATCCTCCATCATCATCATCAATGGTCTTATGATACAAAACTGAATCAACTTGAATATGGACTTTTGAACTAAAATATTACATCAAATATGCCATGGAGAACTTTCATAAACTACTGCTTCTCCATTTTTGGCTGCTATATCCATTTTCGTCCTGAAGTAAATTTCCTATCCATTCTAATGTAAAGGAAAACAGACACTGATTCATTTCATATGCAATCACGAATTAAAACTATTTTTTAATAAACATAAACATTGTATAATTGTATTTCTACATGAATAACAATAGGAACATTAAAATTATTTGTTTACTTTGATATGTTACATGCCATCTACCTGCTGTACTGTCAATATCTGGTGAATTCACCACACCCTGTCCTGAAATTGTACTTCCTGCATAGTAACAATTTCTAAATTTCTACATATTTTTGATGGCATATAAAACACAAAAAGGTTGCCACCCTTGGGAAAACATTTGAATTGTGACTCTTCTTGTACTAGGATTAAGATGTTTGACAATATTGTTGTTAACACACATTACAACATTTTTCCATAAAAGGGAGACCTGTAAGAATTGAGGAAAATGTGTTCGTTCTGCAAGTTCCCCTGATCTGGATAAGTTTCCCAAACATGGAAAGTGATTTTCTGAAACGCTTCAGTTCACCATTAAAGGCAGGCTTAAATCTGCAAATAGCTCGAGAAGACCAATTTTCAAACTCAGTCGTCCAGCTTGACTGCCTATTACAAGACCTGTATAAAATGGGAAAATTGTGTGCAACCTGCCTCTGTCACAAGGTCGAACTAGCAGTGTTGGATACAATCACTATCACTAGTGTATCCGTCCATGAGGAGTATATCCTCACTCAGCATATCATAAACCCATCTGAAGTTGCCAAAAACTGTGCAACAGGAGCTGACCCTGGCACCAGTAAATTGCATCATTTTATGCACCAAGGGACTATTCATTTATCCATGTCATTTCTTTAAAAAGTTTATTGGCAAAGTTTCCAAAAGCCCAAAGATATCAACTTCCAAGTGCTTGAACACGATAATCATGCGGCTGTATCAAATACCATGCACTGGATCCATTATCAATACACATATGTTGCAGTGTAACTGGAAAGGAATGTATTTGTATTATCTTTTTGGAAGATATATTGATAGAATACTAATTGTCAGATGATTTATAGAAGCATTTGCAGGTATCTATAAGCACTTGCAGGTAACTATAAAACTTCTACATGAACAATTTATGCAAAACAAAGACACTTAAAGGCCTTGTCTATAATTTAACAAAAATCTTCACAGAAGACACAGTCTTCAATAATAATAAGCAGCTCTAAAGCCGTAGTGGATATTGGAACATGCTGGTAGAGTGTGGAAACTCTCTTCAGGGCTAGATATGCATTGCCACCTTGCCTACCAGAATTTCACAACATCAGCACCTGTGTAATGACATACCTTCTCAGTTGATAAGAACAAAATCCATCAGAGCTCAACTTTGGTAATCCACAGAACCAAATACAGATTCCAAAGAAAGTTCCCTTACTGGGAACTCTTCCAGGGGAACATCTGCTGGTGATGAGGATAACTACTTATCCAGTACATGGAGATGGTGAGCCTACACTTGCCAAATATATTTCCTGCGTTGTAAAATGTTCCTACAAATGTACTCAAAAACGTCTTGATTTGAAAAGGGGATCGGAAATGGTAAAAATGACATACTTAGTGTCATATTTAGTTGGGAAACAGAAACAAGATTATTGTAGCAGTCTCTCTGGCATTGTGTGCCAACTACCAAACAACAAGAATAGAAATAAGCCACTTGTAGATTCTCACCACTGAAAATGTGGGCTAAGTATGAGAAACATGGAAAGCAAATCAACATATATAAAATAAAATTGAAAATGTTTTGTGAAGAATTTAACCCAGATCTTTTACATACAAACCCATATCTTTTTCATACATAATGAATAGAATGTAATGAAATAGAAGCACTTTCAGCTATTTTGAACATATAACAATCGACTATAACATTAAAACCACTGACAGGAGAAGTGAATAACATCATCTTGTTACAATGGTACCTGATAAGGGTGCCATTATATATTAGGCAAATGAAGAGTGAGTTCTTGAAGTTGATGTGATGGATGCAGGAAAAATGACCAGGTGTAAGGATCTGAGTGACTTTGAGAAGGGCCAAATGGAGGCCCCATCTCACAACTTGCAGGACTTAGTGCATCTGCTGCTTACGTCATGGTACCAGATACCACAGGACACCATCAGAGGACTTGTGGAGTCCAGGCCTCAATGGATCAGAGCTGTTTCGGCAGCACAAGGGGGACCGACCCTATATTAAGCAGATTGATTTAATCTTAAGGCTGAACGGTGTATAGTTTAAGACAGGGGTGTCGAACTCCAGTCCCGGGGGGCCGGAGCCCCTGTGTAGCTTAGTTCTTTCCCTGTTCCACAACAAATGATTCAGCTCAAGGGCTGTGCGGTATTTAGCACAGGGAGTTGAATCAGGTGTGTTAAATGAGTGGAAACCCAAAAATGTGCAGGGCTCCGGCCCCCCAGGACTGGACCTTGACACCCGTGGTTTAAGAGATGTTTAGATACCACCATGTGCCCCATCTCTTGAAATTTTACATGGCACAAGTACAGTTACTGAACAATATTATTTTAAAGCATCTGAGTTGTCGAATGATAAATTCAGTTTTATATTGTTTACTGATCAGGTGATCTTGCAAATACTTATTCATGTCTGTTGTCTCCTTGGAGGTATAAAGGCAACAAAAAGAAATATTTTATAAATGCCAAAGACATCATACAGTCAGACAAAAATGTCTCTCTAATTCAACTGGAAAAATCAGCAAAGAACAAAGAATCAAGCCAACCAAAGCTTTCTGCTTCTCTCTTGGCCGGGCTGTGTTGCATCTCTACCTGGGCTTGCTGCCAGAGGTTACTGTTGTTTCTCACATGACAGAGGACTTCTGCTTCAAGAGTTTGTTTTGTCACATAACTAATAATAAATCAATGAGTTAGGTGGCCATTTGTATCCATTGAATGTTTGGGAAAGAAAAGTGTGGAGGTAGACATACTCTAGCTCCCCCATAAGTTTCCAAATCAGTAACTGGACATAATATGGATAGAAAGGTTCTGCACATGAACATGGAACGCAGGATGAATAGACGTGTATCTGTCAAAGTGAGGACCTGTGGGATCCAATTATGGATCTCACCACATGAGGGCACCCATCCACTTGCATTAAGTAGAAGAAAAAAAGAGAAACGTAGATTTCATGTTTGTTTACCATATGTCAAAATGGCAGAATGGCTTCATTTGTGTTAAATGACATGCGGCCTGTTTGGCAGCTGGCAGATTTAGACAGGGTTTCCGTGCTTCCCCTGTTGTGATTTCATTTCAGTAAACATGCATGATGTAATCCCGCTCCGTGAAATATGTGCACCATCAATGGCACCAGCACTTCTAGTCAAATGGTATGTAGAAACCAAGTTTCAGCTCAAGGGTTATGTTCTGGGTGTCACTGGCATATCTGTACGCATTGACGTCAACATGGGATATTGATAAATACTGGTTATGCCAACCAGTGATGCCTGCTTCAGTATGTGGAGGCAAATCTGATGGCAGCACATGCAGCGAGCGGAGATGCTTTGGAAGAGCATCTTTGATCTCGTACCATTAGGCAATCAGCATCACAAATGGCAAATGTTTTTTATGTTTCGCTCACAAGATGCACATACGTGTATTACAAAAGCGAATATACTAATCATATAACTAATGCAACCAATTTACATATATAGTTATAATTGGTTCACATAGTATATACCATATAGGCTATGGATTCAATAAAAACATCCCATTATGCATCAGATCTCTCTATACAATTTAATGCTTTATTTTTAAGCATTTATTTAATTCATTTCTTTTATTGGGCAGATCTATTTGTTTGCTGATGCCAAATTTCAGTCATTTGATGTCATTTAAAAAAATATTTTCTTTTCTATTTTCAGGCAAATCTGTGTAGATTTTTGTGAATACCTTAATTACTGAAAGAAATAGAAGTATATTTCCATGTAGCCAGCCATTTTAGATGACACTGTAGAAGCATGAGAGAAACTTTTATTGCACATTTATATAAATTAATAGCATTTGCTAACATTAAGCGTTCACCATTGCAAAGTTGTGGATCAGCTGTATTGCTTTCTTCATGTGTTAGAATGCATTTGCAATTACCCTGCACTCGCAATCCACCTTGATAAATCACAGTGCTATTTTCCATGCATATATTTACATCCCTGTCTCCCAAGATTTGCTGGTTCCCTTGTAAATTACCTTGTTTCACATCCATTAATCAAAGCACGCAAAATCCCAACGATTACATACTGGACACATTTTGCACATCCACTTGCATCAAATTGCACCCTGCTAAATTGAACTCTAAATGGCAAATGTTTCAACATTTCAAACTGAGGAATAAAGCTGCACAACGCCTGTGTACTTGTCACAGCTGATCAATGACAGCTCAGTTAGCGCTTGGTTCAAATACTTATGAGCATTTCAACATGAGCTAGGTTTCTGAACAATGGGAGATCTACAAGATTAAATTCTGTGGACGCCCATTATGAAATTGCAGGACTGGTACTTCATTCAGCAAGGTTACGTGGGGTGGATGGGCCACATGTCTCTGTTTCTGGGTTCAGTGACTGTGCAGCTGGGGGGGTTGGGTTCACTGGCTCTGCATCTGCCCGCGCAGCCAGGCAAAACGACGCTGATGATCGATTGCAAGTCAGCCTCAATTTGCATGTCAGATTTGGGGACCTGAGCACCCGATGAGCTTCAGAGTGTGGGCCCAATCCAGCGTGATGATGATTGCTGCAAATAGAAACAGACACACAACACAAACTGGTCTAATTTTTTGTGTTTAATAATCCATTTACAAGAATCACCCTTCAACTTTTAAAGCCAGATATTTATACCTATTCTCTAGTTCAGCTGCTGAAAGTATGCAAATGAAAGTCACTAATTATAATCACACTAGTGTTAAAAAGAAAGTCTGGCTTAGCATTGGAAAAATCAAAACACATTAGGCATTAGGCAGTCAAATGGATTGATTCTTAAATTGCTTTACCTTTAGCCGAAAGGAACAAACTCTCATTACCATGCAGATGCCAAAGCAATAATATGCTATGCTTGTGATTTGTTATTTTTCTGAAAGAAGGATACATTTAAAAAAAATCATTTAGAAGGCTTTTTTAAAATAAAAGAAGAAGAATATTCTTATTCACTCATTCGTGGACAGTAAAAGCTTGACTAAATGTGAGTATTTGAATGACAAAGTAAATACTGGCTCCAGCATACACACAAGTATCACGATCAAGAACAGGATGTGCCTGGCATCCTCTTGGCACTAAATGACCTATGAGTTTCTCTGATTGACATTTAGCATCCGTCGCTAGTTTGACAGCATGTACACCGCAGCCTGACGCTATCATCTGCTCTCCTCACCCTTGATCAGCCCGTCACCCCCTCCCTACACCACTGCCAGGCAGGCAGGGCGCCTCCGCAACACGCCGCATCAATAATGCACTGGCCTAAGACTACAGGAGAGTGAGAGGGCTGCCGGTGCTGCGGGCAGCATGACACACCTGCCAAATGCTGTCTGTTACATGTAAAGGCTCTCGAAGAGGAAACATACGCCCTCGTCTGACAAGAAGAAGTGGCGAAAGGGACCCAGATGATCCCTCAAATAAGTGTGGGATTTGGGAATAACCGGACAAATTAAGAAAGAAATGTTAAAGAAACCTATAGTGGACATGCCAGAAACAGTTAGACACGACAGGTAAAATGCGCAGGATTCCTGAGATGTTTCTCATATCGGAGAGAACTTGTGCTTCTAGTCGCATCCCCGATGTTGCAATTTCATATGTGTGGTTTGCCGGCTCTGCCTGAGATTCAACCATGGATCTGAAGAGGGCGTGGTGGGCGAAAAGTCATGCCCACTTGTCTCATTTATTTGAAGAAGAAAAAAAACTCAGATGCAATGTTTTGTTAAGAAAAAAAAAAACATGGAATAATTATAGGTTTGCATTTAATTATTTGTAACTTTTTTCATCACTTAATGATACTCCAAAAGTGCCCCCCTTTCACAGGTATACAGCCCAAGCATAAGACACATGGTGATGTTAGGAATGTACCTTTGATGGATGCTATTGCTTACAGCACAGTACACAGACTATGTGTACAAGAAACGTGTGTGAAGAACTGAGGTACAAGCACGGTACATGTGTACGACTCTTAGTCCTCAGAAAAATGAATACAAGGCTGAAGAAGGAATAAGACCCTAAATCTTAAGATTAGAGCCAGACGAGGTTGGATATGGTTGGGAATGGAATGAAGACGCACAAATAACATATAGGGAAACTATTGTTTATCTGGGGAGAAAAAAAAAACAGAGGGAAAAAAAACAGAAGAGAAGCATCTATAGGATGTGGGTATTAGGCTGTTTTGCCAGGGCATTTAAGAGGATTGCTAAAGGGCCAGAGAGGCACATATCGATCCATGCATAGTGTGGAGAATGAGGGAACTAGTTAATATGCAAAACTTAAGGCATCTGACTCTCCCTCCTGGGACAACATAAGCCCCCCAACCACCCAAAAAAATGTCATTGGTGTGAAACAGGCAGATCTGCCTGGAACACTACGTATCACCTACATTAAGTAGACGAGCCCTGCGTAGTATATTTAGCATTCCCACATATATTTATAATGTGCTGATTTCTAGATCTCTCACAGGATTTAACAGCTCTGCTTGTGCCCCAATTCCTCACGGTCTTGCATGAATTAGTTATGGATATACATGATGTGATAATATGTAACACAGCAGTCCAACAAAAGTGCACGTATACTTTAGCAGGGGGGTACTGCTTCCTCTGCGCTACCATATTCCACCAAACTGACCCCACATCAGTACAAAAGGTTAGACAGACTCAGCACCCATGACCATTCCTTCTCAGCACTTCAATCACACTTTTGACGATAATGTCACACTTTCTTGTGGCAGTAATGCAGAAGGCTTGACCTTATATTCCCTCTGTATTTACTTCAATCAATGCCACGATGGCCACAATGCTAGCAAAATGCTAAAGAAAACTGTGAGCCAAACTTTCACTTACTGGTATAACATTTATCAGGGTGTTTTAATATATATATATATATATATATATGAAAATTAAAAACTGTAGCTCTAATAGCAACAGTCCTTCAGAAGAATAAGTTAATATCACGTTGTTTTGATTTCTTTACCTTACTACATTTTATAAATGAACTTTAAAGTAATTCCTCATTCTTAGATGGATATTTTCAAATATGATTTCCTACATCATATTGCAGATTCAGCAGGAGTCATGGTATAATGTATAAAAAATTCAATTCAAGGAGAAACTAAAATTAAAATGAATGCGAGTATACTTCAACAGTAATAATGCTATAATTACAATATAATGAGTTATCTTGGACGCATACACCACTGAAAAGGATTCATCAAGAACCAGAAATTACAAGGATATTGTGTTTTTTGCAGTAAAAATGTGTACAATATTCGTCAACATATATTTAGAAGGACAGAAAATAAAATGCTAATGTCTTTTCCTTTGCTTACAGATGATGTAATTTTTCATGGTTAAAATTTAGTTTGATAGGTAACTATGTTTAATTGTCATTATATTCCACCACATTAGTGTCACCTACACGTCTACCTCAAACTATTAGCAAATGAATGGCCTTACACAATGTGTTGGGCAGCTATAGTGCAAAATTCTAATAATAATTATAATCATGGAAGGAAATATATCTTATGAAAGTAAAACTGAAATAAATTGTACCATGCACTGTACCGTAGGCTACAATAATAATAAAAAAAACACACAGACAAACAAATAAGAGTTTATTAAATTCTAAATTAGTTAAATAGTCTAGTGGTTTGTGGCAATAGAGAGAATCCATTCTGGTTATTTTCTTCCTCATCATCTGCACTGAGCAGTTAAGTAATTTATAGCACACATACACATAAACACACTAGTACATCATTTTCTGAGATTTACATTAACAAGTTGCCAAATGTTAGCTGGAATTAAGTAAAAAATGCATGATCCCTGCAAACAGAACTGTGATGACTGCAAATGTGGATTGAAATCTGATGGGGATCACAGATATTATATTCTGGAGCATACTACTTAAAACTGAATTGCTTCAGCAAGTATCTGCAACCGCAAATGAATCAAGTGTGTAAAAGTGTATTCTGGATAAGATGCCCAGAAATAATAGCGCCTGATTAGCTAAACTGTAAAATGGCACGCATTTTCTACAGATGGTTGGCTGTAACAGAGGCTGTGTCAGTTTTGAGGCCATGTGTTATAATGCAAATGAAATTATTGGAAATGTTGCTTCAAACAATTAACAAATGGCACTCAGGTTAAAAGTGCTCTTTATCCATAATCCTCATCACATAATCAGTGGTAATGTGAATTGTTTCATCTACACTAATGGTTCATTAGTTTTATGTAGATAGATTTAGGTTTGTCATTGAAGTGAAAGCATGTGCTTTGGTGAGTATGAGATGTTATGGTAGGCTGTGTTGCATTCTTTAAGTATTAATGGAGGTGCAGCTCTTCAACTAAACCATTGCAAGAATTAATACTTCCTTATTGCCTTGTGCTTGAGCACTAGCTTCAGTCCTTATTGAATTTCTCCTGGTTTATGAAAACGTAAGGGCTAGTTAGGGCAAAAAGCATAAATGCCGGGGACAAATCTATAAGACATATTCAAAAAATAAATGCACACAAATCCTATTAGCTATAGTGAACACTCTCCCAGAATTACCTCAAAAAATGTGCGTTTTAACTGACTGAAACAACTCGAGGGCAAAATGTTTCCATAATTGAGGTAAACATTACACTAGCATTACATAGTATTGCGAAATAAACCAAATTGAAGAGCATTTTTTATGTGGGTTAATCAAAAGTCATTTAAAGAGAGACCCAAACACTATAGCCAGCAGGTCAGCAGCAAGATCAGTGAGATGTCAGTAGCATATTAGTGAAGAATCTGTGTACAAAAGGGCCTATTCAATCCAAAAGAGGATTCTGCAGCTACTGTATACCCATTCCTAATGTACTTAATCATCATAATAGCTGTAGTTGTATGTGTATACAGCTTTATCTATTTATATTGCAAACATATCTATGTGACTGATCATGGTCTTGTATAAGAGCTGTTGTATCACCCAAGTAACTAATATAGATAAGGCGGGAGTAAAACTGATTTTCTTCCTGCTATTCTGTAGCAAATGGCTTTCCTGAAAAATAATTATGCAAGACTTGTGTTTGTGTTTTCGCTGGGAACCTCTGTTGTTACATGCTTGCATTTCGGTTTCTTACTGGAATTCATGGTTCCAATTGTCATCTGTGTCAAGTTCAATTTCATATTGACTGCATGCATCAAAGAATGCAACATTTTCTTCTTCCAGGCAACTGCATAGACATCATGACTCTTTGACAGCGGGTTAAAGCAGACATTGTTGGAATCCTGCCCACATAGGGCTCTGAGGATGTAGGACATTTGGTTTCCTACACTGCCAACCAATACCAAAAGAAAGGAAAGCCTGCACATATATGGTATTTGTTTTTTCATACCTGAGCTGTCATACTTCTAAATTGATTACAAAGCTCTAAATGGGGATGAAAAAAATAAAATGTGATATTAATCTGCTTTAATGGCCTGCAACAGATTATGTATGTGATTGACCCATTTCTTGTTGGTGAATTATGCAGGCTTCCATTAGTCTAAAAAACCTTCATACTACGAATTTAGTGATATTAAATGAGAATGATAGAAATTAAGTTTTTAAACAAATGTAGGACATGTCTGGTGATTAGAATTTGTAATAGAATTAGCAGAACACAATGCAAAAAGTTATGTTCATGTATTAACAGAGTATTGACAAACTATTCTGTTTTCATTCAAATACATTTTAAGTATTTGCATTATAAGTCCTTATATGATATATAAAGAGGAAAGAAAACTTACAAATTCATGTTTTTTTCTAATCATAGCCTTGGGTTTACATTTCAAAGCATATTCACTGTATTTGAATCAGCTGTAGATAAATCCTTAGACAAATCCTTTGAGAGAAATCTGCAAGTGAAATTAATCTTACGGTCCATCTTAAAAATATTACCCAAAAACTGTACATCTAGCAGTTGACACATTCCGATGTCCAAAGTCTGTCACTCAATTGCATCAGCTTGGACGACAAGAACCTCCCCAAATAAAATGCATGCTAGTGAAAACTGACCCAGTTCTGCTGCTTTTGCTGGTGTTTTCCTCCATTTCTAGAGAAAGAGAGGGACTAGCTATGAAAAGGACATTCATCAGATAAGTGTAATATGAACTGTTGCGTTAAGTTCCATTTGTTTCAGTACTTACTGTGAAATCCTTGTGGGCAGATGTTGAGACAGTACTTACAGGGCAGGCTCACAGGGTCCTTATAGAGTCACTTTAATCTAAGTGTATATAAACACAGATTAGCAATAACATTAAAACCGCCTGCTCTCAGCCATGGACTCCACTCCCATTGAGGCATGGACTCCACAAGACCTCTGAGGGTGTCCTATAGTATCTGGCTCCAAAACGTTAGCAGCAGATCCTGTACTGTAAGTACTGTAAGTTGTGAGGTGGAGCCTCCATGGATCGGACTTGCTTGTCCAGCACATCCTACAGATCCACAATTGGACTGATATCTGGGGAATCTGGAGGCCAAGTCAACACCTTGAAGTCTCTGTCATGTTTTTTCATGTTCCGCAGGACACATCTATGAAGGGGTGTACCTGGCCTGTAGCAATATTTAGGTAGGTGTCAAGGTAACATCCCCAAGAATAACTCAAGATTTCCCAGCAGAACATTAGGCAGAGTATCACACTGCCTCTGCTGGCTTGTCTTTCTTTCCATAGTGCATCCTGGTACAATCTCTTCCCCAGCTAAAAAATGCACATCCACATGATGTAACAGAAAACATGACTTATCAGACCAGGCAGCCTTCTTCCATTTCTCCATGGACCAGCATTACCATTTTCAGCAATTTGTACTTTTGCAGTAGTTCTTTTGAGAGATCAGACCAAACAGGTTACCCGTCACTCCCTATGTGCATTGATGATCCTTGGGTGCCCATGACCCTATTGCTGTTCACTGTTTGGCCTTCTTTAGACCACTTCTGGTAGGTACTGGCTATTGCATACTGGAAACACCCCAGAAGATCTGCCATTTTGGAAATGAACTGACCCATCAAACTTTAGCCCTTGTCAAAGTCACTCAGATCCTTACAGTTGCACATCAGCTTCAAGAACTGACTGTTCATTTGCCTAATATAAAATGGCACTCTTGACAGGTGGCATTGTAATAAGATAATCAGTGTTATTCACCTCACCTGTCAGTGATTTTAACGTTATGGCTGATCAGTGTATATATCTGGCCAAAATATAAAAACATTCCAAAGTATTACATGTGCCTAAATATATTAGTGGTTATATAATGCAAACCCATTTATTGTAAACCGTAACCTGCTATGAGGGCCGTAGCTAGTTATGAGGTCACCGACATCGGTAGTTATTTTAAGAGCTAAAAATAAAATAAAGTTCAAATATGTTATTAATAGTGTCTGCTGTGTATGTGACAGAGCTGTCGCATTCAGTATCAGCGTGATAGAGGATGCGTGGACTGTGCGAACCGCATGCACGCTCTTCACTGAAAAAAGTTTCATGTTGTGTACATGTGATCTTACAGTATTGTGAAGGAGGGTGTGCAGACAGTATATCATTTGGTAATACGAAACAATGGTCATTATCTGCAGAAAACTTTTCAAAACAGTGACCTGACATAGCTGGAGCAGGGGCAATTCTAAGGTTTGAAAATTAGGGGGGCTCAACACCCTGAATAAATACAAGCTAAACATAGTAGACAATTTGCAGTGGGTTAATTCATATAAATATTAATGGATAATGTATGTTTTTCTTCTAACTTACAATGACAAAGGAACGCAGTTCAGCCAGACTCTATCTTACCTGCAACAAACAGACGAGCTGCAAGCGCTTTGAAACTCAGTGAAAAAGGCGTGAGGAATTCTGAGGTAAAATTGAACGGTAAAATTCACCACGGAAACTCTGATCGTGGGTTGTAAAACTTCATATAGATGTTTTCAAAATATATATTTCTATGAAATTGTTTGTAGGTTTAGCATAGGCTATAATACCAATTGTTCTTTTTGAATGAAAATATATTGAGAGGAATTAAACCTTCGTCATTAGGTCCAATCACTTGAGGCTACACCCTCAAGTACTTTAAGCTGAGTCCTGAGTATTTAAACCCTGATGCCAATCTTCCTTAAAAAAAAAAAAAGACAAGAGCCAGGTAAACCTAACTTAGCCCATGATCTTTTCAATAGCTAGAAACTCCCCTGCATTTAACTGTTTAAATTAGCGATTACATCCTTTCAGTCTTGTATACATAAAACAATTTCTTATAATTATGATGATGATGTTATATGTAATGTTATTTCAGTAAAATTTCGGTTATTTTTCAAAGTCACTTTTCAAAGGATATTTTAGACATCCTGTGCTAACATGAGAAGCTCCTATTATTGCCAAATATGTTCAGTATAATGCTTCTGTATTGGCTACTTCTAAATATAGTTTTCTTTTTCACATTATTAAGTTTTGTAAAGCGGCATAAATTTCCCACTTTGCCTCAAAGTGGTCTCAGCATATACCTTCATTCTCCTATTACAGTTCTCTTAAGAAGTCTGACTAAAGCCCCTCTGAAACAGGCCTAATGGCGTCCCTGGCCTGGAGAAAAGAGAATTGTATGAAACATGTTAATTATAAGAGTAGGCTATGCTACTCTGGCCATGTTAAAGGTTGGGCTTCTTTCATATTACGCCTAATGGGCTAGATTAACTAGATTATGTAAAAGTAACTGTCAGGTCCGCGTGTCGGAGCAGGGAACGCGGAATCAAGATCAGGCAGATCAAAGTACAACAAACGGGATTTATTGAGGGCAAGTACAAACACATGGTGAAGACTTCAATGACAGACCTGGGAAAAGAACTCAGACGCGGACTAATATACACAGGTCTCAATGGCAAAACAGGAAACCGCCGAGAACAATCAGGAATTCACGCAGGGTAAATGAGGAGGCGTGGCACACAGGAAGATCGAACCAGCCGGGTATAACACTAACGTTTAACGTAATGTCATTAACAAAAAAATAATAATAAACAGCTTATGAAGGGAAGGGTTTTAGTAATAGGGTCCACAAAAACATTTCAAAGTCAAATTTGGATATCAAAACAAGTGTATTCTATTTTAGTTTGTAATGATGTATTAATATCAAACGTTTCTCTTTCATTTAATGCTTATATACAGTTAAAAGTAACATTATATATTTCATACTCATGATATTGGCTCTATAATGTTCTTTATGACATAGACCTAAATTCATTCAGGTTAGGCACATTGGGTTAGTGGAGTATGTTTTTGTTCTCTGCTCTGGCAAGGTCACCCAGAGTGAACTGTTTATTTTTAAAATTACTTTTGGCACATACCTGACATATGGTGTATTTTGCAGATTTTCAACACCAATAAAAATGTTTTTCTTGCAAACAGAAATAGGCCTCCTGTATGTAATGTGTGATTGACGAGACCCAACCACCCACCCCCGGCTCCTGGACCTAGAAATGGGCAGTACACTGATGTCATAGTCATCACTGTTGTGGTTGTACACCACAATATGGATTTCTTACTATACTGTTAACACCACAAGAAGTAAACAGCCTGTTAATAAAAAATAAAGCATTTCCTTTTTTTCAAAGCTTCAGCTGTAATCTGAATACTTGTCCTTATATAGTATATGCAACTGGTTTATCTGTTTTGTGTGAATTTTCCATTAAAGACACTCTGACGCTGTGTCCTGATAGCAAATTAACAAATTCAAAATAGACACATTTTGTGTAATTATACACATTAAACTAAAACAACTTGGTTAGATATACACTGGTACCTTAGAACACAAACTAAATTTGTTCCAGAAGGCTGGTCAAGTTGCAATTTGGTTACGGTTCAAGTCGAAGTCGAATCGGTATAATTTCCTTTTTATAGTTACTATAGTTGTATAGTTACTCTCACTACTTTCCTCTTTGGTTTCCTGCTATTACTGCTCACTTTCTTAGGGGCCATGATTGCTGTATCACTAAATGTACAGTGGTACCTCAAAACTCGAACTTAATCCGTTCAGAACTCTGGATCGAATCCTAAAAAGTTTGAGATCTGATGAAATTTTCCCCATAAGAAATAATGGAAAACCAATTAATTGATTCCTGGCACCCAAAAAATGACGCCTAAATATGTGTTTTTTTTAGCATTTAAACATAAAATGAACCAGAAGAGCATATACTGTACTAAACACATCTAAGCACATTTATCACAACAGTAATATGTAAAGTAGGAAAATTGTTTGGATACATAATGTGGAAAGTTAAAAAAACTCAATGTGTCCTGCCCCGATCATCCACTCTTTCTGTGTGCCACGCCCCCTCGTTAACCCCATGTGGAATCCCCCTTGTGATCAGTTTCTGGTTGTTTTCATTAGCCCTCCCTATTTAGTCTCTATTTGTGTTTCAGTTTGTTTCCCCAGTCTGGTTATGGTATTGTCCGTCTGTGTTTTGCCTGCCTTACCTGCAATTAAACCCTGCACAACAATATTATAATTAAATGTATTAATGGTTTATTATTAATATTAAAATAAGATTTTTTTTACTTTTAAATGTAGTTTATTATACTGTATAATAATAATGACTGTTACTGTCTATCATTGTCTAAATGTATTTTTACTGTCTAAATATATGTATTCAGCCAGTGAAAACATGCACGATGCTGTAACTTGGAATGCGAGACTGAGACTGAAGCTTTACCCTTTGTTTCTGCTGAGAGACATGCCGCGTGACTCATTTCCCTGCCCGTTATCTTAGGTCGGCATTCATGGTTTGACTTCTGCGATTCAGATCAAGCTCTAGGTAATTTTTTTGGTTCAACTTTTAAGAAATTTGAGTTCTAATGAGTTTGAGAACTGAGGTACCACTGTACTGTAGATAAAGTGCAAAACAAACACATGAACACAGTTTTTGCATGTCAATATCAGGAGAAACTGATAATGATTCATAGGCATGAACATCCCAGTAGGTCCATTTACCTTTGTGTCAGCCCATCAGAGATGCGTCTCAATCTGTACAAGTTCCAGTAGGTCTGTTTTGTTTTGTTGTGTTCTGAGTTTTCAGTCAAGTTGCTGCTAGATTTCTCATCCGAACCGTTTGAAGTCTGGAGTTGAACACGTCTCGACCCATAAATCTTTTAGCAAGAATGGTCGAGTTCCAAGATTTACGTTGAAGTTCAAAATTCAAAAGACCCATTCCATGTCCGAGTTGGTCAGGGTGACAGGCATTCCAGTTCTATAGTTCTATATAGTAGCAAGTTAGTGTAACATATTCGCTAAATTAGCATATTTATGCACCGCTGCCATCATGCAAGGTGTGTGGTAAAAGACACAACTGCCCAATTAACACTATAAGTGCCATTTCCTGAACGTTAAACTTGCTTGACCTCCAAGCAAGATGCACTTCGGCATATGCTACCCTTTTGTTTGCGCTAATGTGGCATTGATAACAGCAGTGAATCCAACACCTCAAGCAAAAGGTCGTAATGTACCTAACACAATGGCTGCTCTGTCCTGAAATGCTAAAGCTGAAAAGTTGTCTAATGCAATATGTCTTTTATAAAATGCCCTAGTTTATTGGTGATTTCATGTTTGTCAAAGTTTGTTTTCTAACAACTGTATAAGGTTATATTATTTTTTATATAAATCAACTCATGTTGCCCACAAATTGCCCACTCCTATCCAGACCTCACTATTTTTCAAACCGTGACCACGGCCATTCCTCCTATTGCATTACTGCACAACATACTACACCTGTAGACACAGATGATGACTTTATGGTGACCGTTTTGCCATGGACTGGTGGAGGTGATGCAACTGTACCTGAGAAATATGAGGACTGATGAGCTGGGACTTATGCTGGAAAGATAGATGATAGCTGGGGTTCATGTGGTGCATGAGACCACTCTATGTCCTGTAGCATTTCTATGTCGCCCTTATGTCTCATATACACTCACCTAAAGGATTATTAGGAACACCTGTTCAATTTCTCATTAATGCAATTATCTAATCAACCAATCA
>JABFEA020000098.1:11756365-11773987 GCA_019775915.2 Cyphomyrus plagiostoma
AGGCAGTTCTGAAGGCGAAAGAGGGTCAAACACCGTATTAGTATGGTGTTCCTAATAATCCTTTAGGTGAGTGTATAGTGTAACGGCAGTTACTCACATCGCTTATAGATCCTGGCTGACTGAAAAGAGACAATTAATACAGTACATTTTCCAAAAAGGTTTCCACACTGTTTTAAGTGTTCAAAACATGAGAAACATAAAAACAAATTTCTCACTGGGTCAAATTTCAATGCTACTTTTTATCTTTAAATGTTGTAATCATCTCTCAAGTCACTGCTGTGTTTCAAAAAAATATTTCTGGGAATTCTGACAATTCTTACATTGTTCTTTGGGAGTAATCCTTTGTAATCCTTTCACAGACCTAGAGAGAGTATGGTTTCCGCACAGTTAGATTAATTTGCTGTTAGTGATTACTGTCTCATTCTTCATGCTTTTTTCTTCTCATCATGGGTTGGAGCAGAACGTGGGTACACCCTTTGGTCATATGTGGAGGAACATCAGAGAAATACTTGTCAATTTCCATACACACATGAAAAATGGAGTCATTACTTTGGTTTCTGCCGAGATTAAGAACCTTTCAGATTCTGTGTCATCAGGTGGCAATGAAAATCCTTGCTGTCCATCTAGAATAATGTATTTCTCTCTTGACATATTATTTATATTTTTTTTCGATCCAGATTTCTTAGTCTAAGAACAAGCAACTAAAATCAGGGTTGGCATCGTGAGAAGGCAAATTAATCTTTGTTGCCCCCAAATACCTCCCACCAAGGATAGCATCTTTTATTTTTAGTTTTCCCTCCCAGAGGCGTAAATATGGATCATCTGCTTATCCACTTTTACTGTCAATACCCCACCCCCCCTTGCTGCTCCATGAAAATTTTGGGCCTCTCTGACACCATCTACAACAGAAGCTTACTGCACTCACTATCCTACCATCAAATGAATTGTGGTTGACAGTGACTCAATATACTGTACAAGCATGGTAAACAGTGCATTGAAGTGTAACCTGCTGTTTGATGGGTTCTTGTTCCTTGCTTCTATGAAGGTGGTGCACAGTAGTAGATTTGGTTTCAGTACTGGTATGGACCTAATTGTCTGTAAACCTGTCCCTACACGTCCCTACTGTCCATAACCAAATCTACGCCCTTGGGATGATGGGAATTTGGTGTCAAGCGTAACATGAGTGGAGAATGATACGTGTTGTATAATTAATTACAGTTGCAGGGTTCTACAACTGTTTCATTAAATCAAGATGTAGGCATGTTTTATAATTTACTACTGTGTATCATGTTCTCAAATTTTCATACTACATTAGATTAATATGTTACAGCCTGCGGTAGTATGAAATCTGCATTCCATGATGAAAAATTGGTTTAGGTGTTGTGTTCAATTAAGTGATGATTACAATATTGTTACATTTGGAAATAAAAGTGAGGCTGCTGTCCATGATATATTTTCTGAAAGCCACTGTCATTGCAGTTAGCATTGTGTATAACTTTTAGAATGATGCAGTAATATTTAACACTTAACACTATCTATAACCAGGAACCAACCAATTGTCTTACTCTGTTAAAATATTGTTTGAGAAGTGTTACTTCAACTGTTATATATCTGTCTTTTTTTTTTTCCCGAGGTACCCCAGCCTTGTGTTCTATGCCACCTGGGATTGGCTCCAGCCCCCCCATGACCAGGATAAGTGGTTCGAACAGGGGTGGGCAATCTTATCCGTAAAGGGTCGGTGTGTATGCAGGTTTTTGGGATAACTTGTAAGTCAACTATTCAAACCCAGGTGTGAGGACTCTTCAGCCAACCAGTCCTCTAATTAGTAAACTAATTGAGGTGTTGCAGCAAAAATCCACAAACACAGTGGCCCTTTCTGGATAAGATTACCCACCCCTGGGTTAAAAAATAGATGGATGGAGGAATAGACGGAGAATTTACATTAACAACCAACAGCGTATGTCTATATTATAAGAAAACTACTATAGCAAAAAGATTTTTTTAAATTTTATTTTGTTCAATGTGTGAGACAGTGAACATTTCTTGACTGCAAGTCATACTTATTATCATTCAAGTCTCTATCAATCCTGTGCGATTACGACTCCTTAGCCCAAGCATTTGTAGCCATATATACCGGAAATTTTTTGTAGCATGTTATGACCACCGAGCGATTTTACAAACACAGAACCTAATTTACAAAACTCTCAACTAATTTATTATTGGCAGCTACTATGTAACTGACGACCAGATGACTACAAAATGCTAATGAATACAATTTTTTATTTGGAGAAACAAAACTTTTGAATGTTCAAATATTATTTGCCCCACCTTTTCAATCTTGGCACTCAGTGAACATATTCAGGAACTGCAGCAACAAAGCCTCAATCCTATTTAATAATTAAATAATTTTACTAATATAGCTCCGCTGCGATGCCTGTAGCTCCATCTGCACCCGAGGCTCTTGCTGCACCGCCCGCTGCTACGCCCGAGGTCCTGGTGCCACCTGTATCCCCGCCTCTGTCTGAAACTACACCCAGGGCTCCAGCGCTGGCCCTGCCTCCGCCTGTGCCTGGCGCTGCCTGAAGCTCCACCCACACTGGAGGTCCCGGCTACATACACGGCCCCTACTGTGGCTTCGCCTGTGCCTGATGTCCAGGTTCCGCCCTCACCGGATGCCCCAACCTAGGCTCTGCCACTCCGGGTTCCTGCTCCAGTCCCTCCAGCACGGGTCTCAGTCCCCGAGGAGGTCCCAGGCTGTCTGACCACTGCTCCTTCCTCCTTGGAGGAGGAGGAGCTTGAGTGGAACCCCTCGGGCACCTCCCTCATGTCTCCTCTGCTCCCTCCCCAGGGTAGTCAATCCCAGCAAGAGCCCCACCTGTCGGTGTCCCGAAAGGGAAGAGGACACAGGAGCAGAGCCAGGGTCCCGCCTCCCCTGCCCCCTGGCTCGTCCTCGCTTGCCTTGGCTGGGGTTTGGGGGGGGCGCCTGCGGGTCCTGCAGCTTTGGGTCGCTAGTCGCCTGTGGGTCCCCCTCCGATGCCTCGTCGCCTGGCCTCGGTCTTGCCTCTGACTCCTCCTCGGTCGCCTGCAGGTCCCCCTGCTCCAGCGTGTTGTCGGACAGCGCCTTCCCTGGCTCTGTCTGCCCCATCACCTGCTGTGGCTTCCCCCTCCTCCTTGCCGTTGCCAGTGTCCTCTCCGGCTTCCTTGTTGGCTCCCCTGGTGCCCTCTCTGACTCCCTAGTCGTCCTCTTCGTCTGTCCCTCGGCTTGTCTCCTGGCCCCTAGCGTAGTCCCCTTCTGCTCCTGCCTCACTGTCGCCTGCGGCTCCTCCAGCCACCGCCCGCCGCCAGCCTTGGCTCCCTCGGGCTCCCCTTTGTCCCCCGTCTGTTCCGGTTTGGCCTCCTCCGTTTGCTCCTTGTCCCTATGTCCTGCCTGTCTCTGTTCCTTGTCCCTCTGTCTCTCCTCCATTCCCTCCTGGTCCCTTTGTCCCTCCTGTCTTTGTTCCTCATCCCACTGTGTCTCTGTTCACTCCTCTGTTTCCCCTCTGTCTCCTTTTCTGGTATGTCTGTCTGCGTTTCCTGTCCTTTGTCAGGTCCTGTCGTGGCTTTTGCCCTTATGCCTGTTTTGTGTTTCCATCCTGTTTCTGGGGCCCCATTGATGGTCTTGTTTTTGTCTTCCAGGTCCTGTTTTCCCAGTCTCATCTCATCCGTCGCCTCCCCTGAGGCGTGCCCAGAGTGCGTGCATTTGGGGGGGGGTTCTGTCATGACCTGCTCGTCCAATCCTCGTGTGCCACGCCCCCCTTGTTACCTCATGTTAATTTCCAATTATAATTACCTGTTGCCTGTTATGTTAAGCCTGTCCTGTGTATTTAGTCCGCGTCTGAGTTAGTTTCCCCAGATCCGTCATTGATGTTGTGTTGCAGGGCTTCATCTTGCCCGAATAAACCCTGTTTTCTCCCCGTATTCACGGCTCGGTCGCCTGCTTGTTCGCCCGTTGACACCCGGATGTGACAACATTGGCTTTGGTTTACTACTGCTCGGAATTGTGTACCGGGTAATACATTTTTTCAGAACAAATTCTGTTCATCCTGCTGTACAAAATCGTGGCAAACTGTGAACCTAAAACCAAGGATTGTACCAAACTGTACATTTTGTGTACCGTGACACCCCTAACATGGCATATTTTTCAGTTTTTAAATGCCATTTTACAATGCAGTTATACTTTTCTATGTGGTACTGCTTTAGCCAGCTGATTACCCTCAGATAATTTACGGTGCCAGCTGTCAAACAGAACTGAATTGAATTGAAGAGGGGCAATTAGCTTGCATTAATACTCGTTAGTGACACAGAGTGACGGAGGGTGCTGTGGTCTACCCAGTTACTCCCCTGGCCTTGTTTGGACAGATGCACATTAACCTTGCCTTAAAAAGAAGGTTAACTAGCTTTTTTGAGAGATTTCCAGACTTGTGACTTAACAAGACATGGAACAATTCCCTATCATAATACTGACAGCTTCGTAATTGACTACTTTTCCACAGAATTATTAATGCTCATTAGCTGGGCAATGTGCCTTTTCATTTTTTTTCTGTCTGAATAGCTGCTATTCAGCGTCACAGAATGCATAGGCAATGGATTTGGGCTCTTTTATTCCCAGGCAGTATGCTGTTACACATGGGACACAGCTGCTCCATCAACATCACTGGGCCATAAAGTTATAGCTTAACTTAGCGTTATTGGTATGGATTCAGCAAGCCAGCTGAAGCACACAGAGAAAGAAGTACAGCTGGTACAGGTGCTAACCCAGACTGCAGTGCAGGGTTCTATCTAGCTAGCTGGTAAATGGAACGTGTGGCTTCAGCATCTCCAAAATAAGGCATTTGTTCATTTAACATTTAACGCAGTGATGCAAACTTTAGGGGCCCACGCAAACACATGGTTTGAGCAGTAATAAACACCACTGCTGCATGTATTTTCTCCATATGTTTCTGCAACATGCATGCTACCATGGCGGCACCCCATTCTGCATTGACTGCGAGCAATACGGTATGATGAAGCAATTGTACCTAGCGGGTATGTTTGTGCATGGCTAGATAAGTTGGAGAAAATACGCTGTTAAGAGGCAAATAGATTTTTCTTTCTCTTTATTCATTTGGTATTAATAATGCCACAGGTCATTTAAAAACTATGTAGTTGAATCTATAATGTGATTTTGTCGCCAAGCGATTTGTTATGGGACTAACCCACCTGATTTTCTGCATTCCCTCCTACACTATGATTTCTGGCTCCGTTACTGTGCATATGTACTAAACAAAAGGACTTGCTAGATGATGAAGCGATTGACTTTCTTATGGGGCAGCGCAGTAGGGCCTTTCTGTGTGGAGTTCGTACGCCCTCCACGTTTTTGCGTGGGTTTCTGCCGGCGGCTCCGGTTTCCTCCCACAATCCAGGGTTGGTTCCTGCCTGTACCTGTTCCTGGGATAGACTCCGGTCCCCCCCTTTGACCCCAGTTGGCACTAAGCAGTTACTGTGATGGATAGATGGACTTTCGTATGTGAAAGAAACCCTACATTTGATTTAAAATTAAGTTTTATTTTTCCTTTTGAGAAAACTTTTATCTTCAAAAAGACTGGGCTAATTCAGCACATTCACACAAGCATACATATTTATATAGATACAGGCCAATAAAAGGTTTGTGTTTTCATCTTGCACCCCGTTGTGTCAAGCCTGACCTGTGTTAGACTTCTGTCTCATTTAGATGAGACTGGGAGATCCTTCAAGAAATCTCATCAGATGAACGACCCTTCATTTAAGTGCTCTCTAACTGCTGGAATAAGACATCAAAGAGGGAAAATTGAATTCGGAATGCTTTGGGATTTAATATAGTGGTTAGCAGGTGTATGGTTGTTTAAAATCTGTGTGCTGAGTTGCTGAATCTAAGGAGATTGTTAAGGGGTGTTTTAAATTGTGTGCATATAGATATTGCTATCTGTATGAAGTCCTTCCACTATTTTTTCATCCATTCCTAAAACGAATCGTTTAACCCAATCTGGGTTGAGGGGGGCTCGAGGCCGTGGTTAAAGCAGAGAGGGAGCCTGTCAAGTACAGAGTTGGGGGGAGGGGGGATAAATAGGCTGTTCTGTACATAATTTTATTACATCATATATATTTAGATTACAATGTTAAAGATGCAGTATGTTCATGTGTCGTTATGTTAAAGCAATACAAAATATACAAAAAATGTGATCACGAAGTTATTTTTATTTGATATAGCTATTGTACGTGTAATATGGTTAACTTTTTTTAAGTAATTAAGTAATATTCATTTAAGTAATATTCATGTTTGTTCATTCATAATGTCCCTGTGAAAATGGATTGAAATATCAAGTTATACAAGGATTGCATCTCCCACATGTCTTATCTCTAACAGAATCCAGCTAGTGAGTGAAGCTTTGGCAGCAGTTCAATAAGTTAAATAAATCAAAATGGAAAAACACAGGACAGAACTCAAGGTGTCATGTAGGAATATCTAATCTCCTTGAGGAATGAATAGCTGTGTCCCAATTCAGGGCCTGCATGCTTTGAAGGACGTGGTCTACACGGCCTTTGTAGGCTGCATCCGTCGAAGGTCCACATAATGAATCTTCACATAGGTTGGGCCCGATGGATCCTTGGTGGCCCAAGAAAGGAAGGAAGCATTTGAAGGAGTCCTTCATACTGGTTCTGTTTCATCATGCCACTGTGATGCATTCAGCCACTGAATTGGGACACAGACTCCATCTGGTCTGAGTTGCAAATGAAAAGTAACATTAAGTCTGATGAAAATTTGGATTTTCAATTTGGATATAAGGAGACGAAGCTGAGCTCCGCTGGGTCCATCTAAATTTAAACACTGCTTCGAGCCTGAACCAGGCAGCACGTCACACAAGGTTGGGGAACAGACTGGGTGTGACGCCAGGGCACATTCCTATTTTTGTAATACGCAATATGAAAATATATTTAATTAGCAATGAAACAGGAATGTAAACGAGAGATATACTGCACCTATGAAAAAAAGATAACAGCTAAGCAAAGCAATATGGCCGATATTCACACGTATCACAAAGGCTGGAGAATATACAACGATCACACTTTTTGTGAATGACTCAGGCACAAATGGAAGCTGCAAAGCAGCAGAAACATAACTGACCACTGAGTGGATATAAGTCTGGGAAGGTATCTGAGATGTGTGCTACATTAGTGCAACCTCAGATTCATTTCCAGTTTGCCGACTGCCTGCGGTGAGATAGGTGAGGCCTCTCCAGCTGGTACTCACCAATAGCATAGCACAGTATGACCGGCACAGTGCACAAATTTTCATGGAATGGCAGGTGTATGAATCAGCGCGGCTCTTTGTACTGGGGGACGCCGGGAGATGAAAGGAACAACCACATGAGTCCAAGATAGAATTTACAAGAGCCAAATTGCTGGGTGAGATACATATGCACACCACGTATAGACATATTATTTGTGAGACAGTGATGAAACATATTTTCATTTGAATCAGCACCAGAAATAATTTACACTGAGCAAACAAAACAATTGTGAGCCAAATAATAATCCACAACTGACTCAATTCTCAAATTATTGTGGTTTCCTTTGTTTCAGGTCATATTTTATATTAAATATTCATATTTAAGTTATATGCAGTATGGCATGTTATTTGGATTATATAAAGTTTCAAATCTTTATTTCAATATATCTTTTTGTATATAGTCTCTTCCCTCCCCACGTACTTTCAAGTGTGCTGCAGCAACACTCTACTGTCCGTGTCACTTGTTAAGAGATGGACCCTGAAACATGGCAGCTCTATTAACCCCCCCGCACGCCGCATGTGTGAGCGTCCCACGGAGTTTAAAGCTGAGGCGTCAAGCTGACATCTGGCAGGGGGCTTTGGAGGGATCCAGAGGTCCCTCAAACCCCTCAGCTCCCAGAACTCAGCAGCTGCCAAGCTTGGACTGGTGTGCAGATGTCCAAAGCTGCCGTTTTAACCAGGGCACCGCTGTGGCCGCAGGGTGGGAGTCTGCCAGGCTACAGTCCCTTTGCCGCTGTCAGTGGATCTCACCAAAAGGAGCCCATTTTTTTTTTGTTGTTGCGCACATGCTTCATGGTTTTCCCCTTGTCAGACATATGCCTTATTCATTGCTGTGCAGCCCGGACATGAGATGTTGTCAAAGATGCTCAGATCTTTGGTTTGAAACGAAATTCATCCAGCGACCAGGATGTCAGAGCCTGTGCTTGACAGGGGCATAGCACTGGTGAGAGGAAGAGGAAAATGACAATTTTGGATGACATGTACTATATTTCCAAATATCGCAATGGTATTTTCCCTTTCTATCTGTCATAAACTATATGACATATGTCTCTAATGACATATTTGGAATTTGGTCTGGGGGTTTACGGAAAAGACAAAACATTTGAAATAAATCATATATGTGTTTCTCCAGTTTCTTTAAAATTGTGACTTCAGTATGTGACATTTTATGTACTAGATGTAAATTATAAAGAAATATGCTTTTATGAAAGAAAAGGTGCCACAGCTCCTGGGATATACTTTGAGTTCAGTGAATGTCACTTTATAAAGGCCATTAAATAGCGGAACAATTTTGCTGACTTGCTAATTAGCGGTATAAATGGATAACCTATAACATGTTGAGGTGCTTCATAACACAATCGCAATGACTGTATATGCAGTAATTAAAGAGCATTTCTGACATATCCACCGTCAAAACAGTTTTTGCTCCAATATTATTTTCATTTTTTTTTTGCTTTATTTTTAATATATTAATTTATCCTCTTGCTAAGCACAGAAACATCAATATACATAATGGCTATACATAATTCATGACATAATATATCAATGCAAAGTACTAAATTACTAAAAACCATGTACATGTGGATTTTCAGACAAGGGGATTTAAACTAACAAAATTAGTCTTTGCTAATAATGCTTCTATTAATCTAGCCTACAAAAAGCATTTTTAAAGTTGCTTTTTATGTTATGCCTGTTTTAGCGAGACTGCAAAACGGATAAAGCATACATTGACAAGCCAGCACATCTATATCTGACGGGTGAGATCAGTGCCTCTTCATCGATTGCCTCAAAGAGAAAATGTCAGGATCATTTTGAAGATCACAAGTATCATTCACATTTTTCATCCAAATCTCTTCATCCAACAAGCCGCTTTCCATCTTAAGAGCTTTCTTGGTGGGGTGATCAGGAAATGAAGCTATTGTAGATATTTGCAGATTTTTCAAGTATATCAGATAACCTGTCCTCCCTTTGAAGTGGCCTGCTACAAGTTCTTAAAATCCAGCCTCACGACGATTACATGTGTCATGTTTGAAGCTTATTTCTCACCCAGGGTTCTGTGATCTGCGGCATGAATCCGAGAAACAAGTGATTCTACTTTTCTGCAATCACAGTACTGTAAATTATAGTGGTTCATTAAGGTATTTTTATGGGATTCCCATTTTAATCCAGTTCTTTCAGGCTTCTCCCCCTCAATCTAAAATGCAATTTAAAGTAAAAATAGTCTGTGTGATCTCTTGAAGGATCCTCCTGAGAACCCATGGGAAAACTTTTGGGAGCTTTTCATGCAGAAGGGAAAAATTTTCCTTAGCCCTTAGGCATGTTCATTTAACCTATTAATAGATACTTTGGTCACTTATTCACAGCGTACCAAATATGTCCTGTAAGATGCAATGTTGTCCTTTATGTTTATATAACTTTTTCTAGCTCCAGTTTATTTCTACGGTCAGAGTTTTCTTGTAATATTTAAAACCAGCATAGAATCTTCCATATGGGTACCTTTTGCAGTTGTTTTCATGAATGAGGTTATTGAAAGTTTTGACCTTCCAGTCTTCCACTAAAATCAGTACAGTGAACAGGTCATGCATTACTCTTAATTCCCCCGATTTTTCAGCCAAATACAACAATGGTATTTATATTAGTACCATTACAAGAGTACTGAAATACCTTCTTTACGTTTGAAGATGGATTGTGTGTTGTTGTCTTTCCTCTTCTCCCTCCCTTTGACTCATTTTCCGCAATGCAGTCTTGCCTGTGTGGCTGTGGTAAGAAGCCCCTGCCCTTCCTTGTCTTAGCCAATTAAATGACCCCTTATTGCAGACTCTAACCTCATAAATGACTATGGGAAATATTGGGAGTGTTATTGTCCTTGTGCTTCTGGGACAGCAAAGCCTCAAAGAATACCCCATGATCTTATTTTAAATACCTGCATTGTAGTTACCCAATAAAATCTCAGTAGTCAAAGTAAAATTTGTTAATTAGGTGAAATATACAACATATGAATATACAACTATAGACAGTACAAAAATCCAAGTATAAAATCCAATGTAACGGACATCAAGATACAGTACTGGCTTGCTCTAAATACGGGACTGAATTGTTTTACAATTTTTTAATGTTGAAGTACACATATATAGTACAGAAGGGAAACAGGGATTTCCTCAGTACCTTAAGCAATGAAATAAGGTCACTTTTAATTGCAAAATATAATGCTGCAGGCTGGAAAGGAATCCATGATCAAATTAATGAAGCCCTTGGAGAATGAGAGGAAACACTGTGGTTCTTAAAACATGGTCTTCTCTGCAGAATCATTCATTCGCACATAAATATATTAGACTATAATGGCGGCATGACAACTAGCCCTGTCGCCTCACGTTTCCAGGGTTATGAGGTTTGAGTCCCTTCTCTACTCTGTACTCTGCATTTTTCATGTTTTCCTCGTGTTACATAGGTTACCTCCGGGAGCCAAGTTAACCTGACATCTCTACATTTTCCATCGTTTGCGATTGTGTGTCAGTGTGTGCATGTATGTACCATCCATCCATCCATCTTTCCATCTTCTGAAACTGCTTATCCTGTTCAGGGTCACGGGGGCTCCAGAGACTATCCTGGAGGCTACGGGCGCAAGGTGGGGAACAACCCAAGATGGGGCACCAACCCATCGCAGGACACATTCACACACTCACACATGCTATTCACACACACACACAGGCAATCTGATAACTCCAATTAGCCTCAGCATGATTTTGGACTGGGAGAGAACCTGGAGGAAACCCCACAACGACATGGGAAGAACTGCATGTATGTTTCCTGTGATGGAATAGCTAGGAAAATCCCCAGCCCCCCTCAACACCCCCATTCTGATCAGGCTTGGCAGCAAATGGATGGATGGGCTGACATTCACCAGGAAGGCTCTTTCCTTCTAGCTAATTGCTCTAACATACAAAGCAGTGTGGTGTCTTTGGTAACCCATGCAGAGAGCAGAATATGAGATATTAAACATGAGTTATAGAAAACAGAAGCTGGAATATGGTAATTTGGTATTAATGCAAGGGTAAGGCATATCAGGTGAGGGACTCGTTGTAACAATACAAGTAGATAGTTGAGAAACTTTGATAGATTATTTACAACATGATACAGCACAGCCTAGGACTAAAATTGTTTACTGTAGCTGCTCTTTATTATTACGATCCCAGAAACTTAAATCCCATGAAACTGTAATATTTACTCCAGGCCAGATGCAAACAAATATATAAGGAATGGAGGGTGGAATATTGGCTTTGTTTGGAGATTGTTGTAGAGAGGAACTTAACAAAATCAGCAGGAAGAAATGAAAACTGCGAGCAATTGTTTCAGCCTCGGCACAATGAAAACAACATTAAATTTAATTAATGTTCAAATATTGAATTACACCCCAGGAAATCATAAGTTTGAGCATTACTTTAACAATATGCATCATTTTGCAGCTTCACGCAATGGGACAGACAAGAAAAACAAAATGGGGGTCAGTTGCAGGAGGTCTGCAACTGAGAGCAAGGTTGCGGATCAAAGTCTAAGAGGTACCTGCAGTCAAGTGGCAAAAATACATTGTTATAGTTCCAGGAGCTACAGCCCCCCTTAACAGTATTTGTCACCTGATTTTGCATTGACCCAGGATGCCCATGTTTCCCTTTCTTCAGGAGCATCATGCAGATCTTGTACAGATGACCATTACGCTTCAACTTGTTTTTAAATAGTGCCTTTCGCAACACATTCATGGCAAGGCACTTGTGGAAACCCATCACTATATTATTTATACAAAATGGGGATGAACCTGGGGAAAGGGTAGGGAGAAAATAAACCTCTTGGGGTATAATGTCGACTGGCTGCTCAACCTCCCTAGGCATGCTAACATAAAATACAAGGAAAAATGAGCCAGCATTAATAAAGTCCATCAGTGAGCCAGTTCTCTAAGCAGGTCTGTGTAAGCCGGTAGATCATACTCTGCACCCACAATTTAAAGTAGGTGGTACAGTATAAAACGACACCCATGACGTTACAATTCCATGAGACTGAACCAGCACTCCTGCTCAAAGTGTTGCTTATCCAGGACACCACATGGACATCTGGGGAGGGAAATAAAGGACATGCTTGTTCAGAACAGTGATATACACAAAGGACACCTAAAGCATTACCAGAAACCATAGTTACATTACTATATATTTCTAGGTTTGGGTAAGGTCAGGACATTGAGCTTGAATGGGCCATGTTCAGGGACTCCTTTGTTGAGGCAGTACTTTGAAGCTGTGGCCAGAAGACTGTTGATGCCTGTTGCGGTGGCAATGCTGACAAAGGAGGACTTCCAAGCTTGGTTAGCTTGTGGGGTAGTGGCAGGCTAAGTGGAAAGAAGCTTTGGCGGTTTGGGAGGAGTTTGGTGAGGCTATGGAGAAGGAATTTTAGTCGGTCTTGAAAAAGTTCCAGCAAACCAACAGGTGACTCGGGGCGGGGAGGCAAGGGAGAACTGTTGATCTCAACGGGAGATATAGCCTGGAGGAAGCAGAGCTGGAAGACTCTTCAGTGGTACGGCTCTGGGAGTGGATGAGATTCACTCTGAGTTCTTAACAGCTCTTGATGTTGTTGGGCTGACACACCTCTTCAACATGGATGTTGGGGACCTTTGGATAGGCAGACTCAGGTGGTGGTCCTGATCTTTAAGAAAGGGAACCAGAGGATGTGTCCCTGGGGAGGTCTCTGTTGGGGTACTGGAGAGGAGGGTCCATCCGTGGGTCAAACCTTGGATTCAGGAGAAGTAATGTGGATTCCGTCCTGGCCGCAGAACACTGGACCAGCTTTTCACTTTCACAAAGATGTTGCAGGGTTCATCAGAGTTTGCCAAATCAGTCTACATGTGCTGTGTGGATTTGGTGAATGATTGTGTCCCTCAGGGAGTCCTGTGTGGGGTTCTTCAGGAGTACGTGCCATCCTGTCCCTGTACAAATGGAGCAAAAGCTTGGTTCATATTGCCAGCAGTAAGCTGGACTCGTTCCTGGTGGATGTTGGGCTTTGGCAGGGCTGCCTTTTGTCATTTATTCAGTTGATAATTTTTATGGAGAATTTCTTGATGCAGCCAAGGGGGGGAGGGGGTCCGATTCAGGGGGCTTAGGATCATAACTTTGTTTTTTTGTGAATGACGTGTTCCTGTTGGCATTGTAAGCTGGTGACCTGCAGTATGCATTAGGTGGTTTGCAGCTGAGTGTGAGAGAGCTGGGATGAGAATCAGCACCTTCAAGTCTGACTCCATGGATCTCGACTGGAAAAGAGTGTATTCCCTGCTTCGGGTGGGGGGTGAGTTGCGTCCCCAAGCAGCGGAATTTAAGTACCTAGATGATCAATGCAATGTTGGCAGTAATGCAGACGCTGAACATAGAAAAGAGGGAGCTGAGCTGGATGGCAAAGATCTCAATATAGCAGTTGGTCTGCATTCCTGTCCTCACCTATGATCATGAGCTCTGGGTAGTGACCGAAAGAATGAGATCACAGATACAAGCGGCTGAAATGAGTTTCTTCCGGAGGGTGGCTGGCTTCAGCCTTAGAGATAGGGTGAGGAGCTCAGACATTTGGGAGGGGATCAATGCAGAGCTCCTCTGCATTGAAAGGAGTCAGTTGAGGTGGTTCAAGCATCTATCTAGGATGCCTCCTGAGCAGCTCCCTGGGGAGGTGTTTTGGGCATGTCCAACTGGGAGGAGGCCCCCGGGGCAGACCCAGGACACGCTGGAGAGAACATATCTCTTGACTGGCCTGGAAACACTTTAGTATTCCCCCAGAGGAGCTGGAGGAGGTGGCTGGTGAGAGGGAGGTGTGAGCATCCCTGTGACCCGACCCCTTATAACCAGTGGGAAATGGATGGATGGATGATCTTCAGTCAAGATTTCAATACTGAGACTCATTTTGCACCCAAAACATGAACAGACTGCTCTATATTATATAACTTTTGACTTTATTTGGGAGGAGTTTGGTGAGGCTATGGAAAAGGAATTTTGGACCAATCCTATATTTGGCTTGACAAGGAGACCTGCAATGTGTGACCTATTAAATAATAATAAATAATAAAATGTATTTATCATACTTGCACGAGTTATTTTTAGAATCGTGCATAAAACAATTCTAGGTTCATCACAAGATAAAATCTTGTCACAGTTGAGTAACAGTTTTGTTACTGAAAATTAAAAATATATAATACAGCATAATGTGTTCCCTATCTCAAATCTGTACTTTTTTGGGGGGAACTTTACAAATAAATTTATTTCACTTGTTGTGGATCGTACAGTATTACTGCAATGGCTCCTACTAAATGTATTTGTGTCTGTTTCTAGGGTGTAATAAACACATTAACAGTGTAATATATAAAATGAGCAGGTCAATTCTGTACAATTACTAACCAAACAATTCTGGAATGCATACAGTCATCATATTCTAATACATTAAGTATGCTATGCCTTGTAAGACCAGGTATACTGAAATAATTCATGTAATAATGCGAGCTTATTCATGTTCTCAGACTAGAAAGGCACCTCTGTTAAATTCCAGATCGATACAAGCATCGCTTGTAGCCTGGAACGGATTCTGAGATCAAGCTATTGATGGCTTAGATGCTGCCCATGTAAAAATATACAGCTTCAATGCATATTTCAACTCCAGCCAGGTAAGTTACAATAACAAATGTATTCATCACAGTCCAGGGCTCTTTCGGCCAACCACCTTGCAAACTCAAAACACTTCAGTTAGCAGCTGATGTATTACTCTCATTTCCCCTATTTGTTGGCCACATACCAGAATTTATCACCCCCCTGATGTAGCACCAAGCTGTAAAAAGCAGAAAGTGAAGTGCTAATTCAGCTCTCGCAAATGCTTTCCACAACAGTAATTTCACATTACGCCTGCTTTGCCACCCCTTGTCAAACATGAAGGAATGCTTCCCCTGACTAAAATACAGCTAGGATACGTTGACATCAGGTGACATGCGGTCACTCATTCAGTTCCAGATTGTTTGTTTGTTTTTTTTTTTTTTCTTTTTTAGTCTTTTTCAAAGAGGAGACCCTGAGAGTTTAGTTTAACTGTAGCACATTCCTGACAGCCTTATCAGCCATGAAAGCTGTGAATATCCCTCCCAATAGACATACGCTCCAAAATAAATGGGGGTAAGAATTACTACCCTGAGGCTGAAAACCACAGCATTGGAAGGATTATCTCTGTGTCCTACTGACCTTTATCTAAGTGAAATATGCACATAAAATGTCAATACCCCTTAAATAAAGTCCTTGGTAGTTCACTGTTGTCCTTATTTATATTAAAATAGTCTATTCTGAATAAGCAATTAAAATATCACAGAAGAGATGGCATTTGTATATGTACACAGGACATTTCTGGGCCTTGCAACATTCTCATCTGAATTCAGGACTTGAATGAGAATCCACAAGATTGACCCCCACCCCTCAGCCCCGTGCCGTGGCTCAGTGAAACCATGTGCTGCAATCATGTCCAACCGCCATCAGGAAACAAAAAGATAAAGTAAGATATAACCCATATAACCTTATTCATCCAATGGGGGATATTTTTTGTCCAGCAGCTTCATAAAGATAAATGAAAAAAAAAAGAAATTCCCAGCACAATATTTTCCAGACAACAAACAAAACAATCAAATAAGGAAGGATGCATAGATAACAACAGTGGCAGGAAGAGTGGCTGAGTTAGTTTCCCGTGGATTATGAATGTGTGCAAGAGGATGTGCCCTGTTAAGGGATGATACCGTGTCCTGGATCTCCCCTTCTCTGGTGCCCTATGCTTCCTCTGAGAAGCAACTGCTTTTGACAGTATTTACAGAAAATGAATGGAGTAATCTGAGTTTCTCATACAAGTGATTATAGAAATACTCCTATTTTAGGTCTCTTGGATTATGGCACATAAACAGATATTATACCAAGAGCAATCAACCTTAAAGCATAAAATCAAAAAAAATATATTTACCCACATTAAATCATTAGAATTTCAATAAACAATTCTCTTACCAAACTGGAGGTCTTAAAAAGGTTGCTGTCTAAATTGTTATTGCATCATCTTAATAAGGCCACTGACATTGTATTAACATGCTTTATTCAAGCTGAATTTAACACTGTGTTTTTGCGATTTATATTCAAGCTGTTCATTTAGCTGTTTAATTTCTGGTTAGTTGTCTGTTAGTGTTAATGTTATTCATAATATTAAAATTAATTCATGCCCACATTTTAGTGGTGATATTAATAAAGTACCTTTTCAAGCATTTTAATGCCATATAATATTTACAGCAAATCATTTAAGTCATTAATTCAATGGGAATTACTTGTGCATATGCA
The DNA here is from genome assembly GCA_019775915.2 of Cyphomyrus plagiostoma. Classification (NCBI taxonomy): domain Eukaryota; kingdom Metazoa; phylum Chordata; class Actinopteri; order Osteoglossiformes; family Mormyridae; genus Cyphomyrus; species Cyphomyrus plagiostoma. The sequence goes on from JABFEA020000098.1 coordinate 11,773,076, forward strand.
GAATAAAAAAATGCTTCATAGCATAACCAAATTAAAGTCTTCACTGTACATCATAAAAGCAAAAAAGTTTAACTTAGCTACTGCAGTGCAAACATCATTTTGTGTTAATGTGCACAGTGATCTTCAGATTGAGACGATACATATTTATTTCTATGGCATAACCGAAGGTTTAGCACTCAAACATGAAGCATGTCTAGAAAGCAAGATAAAAGTATAGTGTTGGAGAGTTTTCTCTTTGTCACTTGATTAAAAAGGCAATGGCCTTCCTAAGAATGAGGCAGGTGTATGTCTGAAAATCCATCCATTCATTTTCGGAAACCGCTCATCCCATTTACCATCAGGAGCTCATCCCAGAGGCTACAGGCACAACCCAGGATGGAGCGCCAACCCATTACAGGGCACACTCACACACTATTTGCTCACACATGCACACTAACGGGCATTTTGTCAATTAGCCTTAGCATGTTTTTGGACTATTGGGGGTACCCAGAGGAGACCCCACGATGACATAGAAACTCCACACATATAGAACCCTGGTGGAGACCTGAACCCAGGTCCTAGAGGGGTAAAGCCACGGTGCTCACCATGGCACCACCACGCCACCCATCAGAAAAACCCATTACCCATTAAATGTATACTTACGGGAAATGAAATCCCAAACAGCTGAGATTAATAAATGCATTTTACTTTGCATATAGGAAAACATTTTAAAATGTAAACTCACCTAAAGGATTATTAGGAACACCTGTTCAATTTCTCATTAATGCAATTATCTAAATCAACCAATCACATGGCAGTTGCTTCAATGCATTTAGGGGTGTGGTCCTGGTCAAGCCAATCTCCTGAACTCCAAACTGAATGTCAGAATGGGAAAGAAAGGTGATTTAAGCAATTTTGAGCGTGGCATGGTTG
>JABFEA020000098.1:11788721-11805533 GCA_019775915.2 Cyphomyrus plagiostoma
GGGGGGGGGGGGGGGGGGAGAGTCCGCGGGGGGTGGGGGGTGGGATGGGGGGGGGGGGTGGTTGGGGTGGCGGTGGGGTGGGGGTTGGGTGTGGCGGGGGGTGGGGGGTGGGGGGGGGGGGGCCCCGCTCCATGGGTGGGTTTGCATAGATCACATTTGGGCACCAAAAATGACTTCTTTCATTATCCCATCACCAAACAACCAGATAATAGGATGCCAGACATGCACTGTCACATACAGTAGTCTTTCGATGTTATAAAGGAAACTTGTTTCATTTGATTTTTATTTTCATTTGTAATCGTTCACTAAGCTATCCAAGAATGAAAAATCTTCAGTTTATGATTTTTTTTTTAAAAAAAGGTAAAAACCTGTGGTGTGCAAAAACTTTTGGGTAGTAGTGTGTGTGTGTGTGTGTGTGTGTGTGTGTGTGTGTGTGTGTATCTGTGTTTGTACATAAACACACATACTCACACATAAAAATATTGCTAAAACCAATATTCAATTTCAACGTGAGATTTGGCAGACTTTATATTACATATTTGTGTATTCATCATGGCTATTATAGCAATAGTATTGGGGTATTGGACAGTTGTTATCCAGTTGGCACTAAGAGTAACAGTTTCCAATAACAAAATGAACATCTGTGCTTCAGAGCAAGGCTAATGAATGTCAATTTTATACCGGAAAGTCACAATACTGCCTTTCCCATATTTTAGTTCCAGTTATAAAAGTAAAAAAAAAATAAAAATTTGCAAATTATCCTCTTGCCCTACAATATACATACTTGTCTGTTCTTCACTTACATATTTCAAATTTAAAACACAGAAGGCAGATATTTTTATCTTTGGATTGCTAAATCATTTAATTTGCTATTTTTCCAGCAGATAAGGCTTTTTACTACATATATAAAAGAAATTCCTTTCGTGTTTGAAGGCTTCCTCATTTTTTCAGTCTCCCCTTGAACCACTTAAGTTCAAGAATTGATAAATAGCTATGGCACCTCTATGACTTCTCTACGAGAGGAAGGAGTGCAAAAAAGGAGCTAGCAGCGTAATACACAGAAGAATATTAATGCTCTCTTTTCTACATCAGGGCATTGAGCTATAGCTGGTTTAAGACAGATATAGTGCTCTGCATTTTACATACACTTAGTACTTTGATTGCACATACTCAACTCCCATCGAAAACATTTACATAAGAAAATGATTTTAAAAGATTTTATTTATATTTTTTTTAATTGATTTGGAGTGCATTTTAACAACCAACAACTGAGAGGTCTTTTTTTCCATTGTTTTCAGTCAGTTGATCTTGCTATCTGATAGCAAGCGAGCCTCAGTAACTGTATCAAGAATACGTAGGCACACCAACCTCTCTCGCATCCGCCTGGCCCTCAAATTGTATCGAAAACATGTTATTTGTACTGTACAGAAGAAAATGCTTTTAGAAATGAATGGATTTGTGTTTTTGTATTCATTTTGGTTACATTTTAATAACCAACAACTGAGTTCTTTTTTCCATTGCTTTCAGTCAGTTGATCTCACCTACCACACGTTACTGTACCAAGAATATCAGTGATAAGTGTCAGAGATAGAAACTTACGTGCTGCGGCAAAATTTGAAATTCTGGCACTATTTTTAATTTCCTTAATTGTTTTTTAAAATATTATTTATTGGACACACATGTTCACATCTTTGAAAGTTTGCATCTTGAAGGTTCGTATGTAGAGGACTTGAAGAAGAAACAAAAGAACCAAAAGCAAAAATACTGGATTGTTAGAAGAAAAAGGGAAAAATTGATAAGGCGTTGTATGAGACACATACTAGAAATGACCTTTTCATTCAGCTGTCTTATGTAGAGGCATCAAAATATCTCTAAAATGCCTATATCAATATACCTGTCATGTACTGCAAAAAGAACACATTAAACATTATTTTATTTTATTTTACAAAAAAAGAGTTATTTGTTAATTTACTCATTTATAAATAATGAAATATAAATTGAAATATGCTTTGTAATAATACATTGAATGATTTATTTACACGTTTAATTATTGATGTATTTCTTGGACAGTAGATTGACATATATAATTAAAAACCGATTGACACATTAAACACATGTCACAAAAAATCATATGTCAGAAATACTACACATATTGCATACAAATTGCTTACAATCATTTTTTTCATATGTCATTTAGATTATATATAAACTATAATATAGTTTTATGCATAGGTAAATGGTACATTATACGCTCAATTTTCAATCATGGACTTCTGATTTTGATAGCTCATCTTAATGAAGACAAGGAATTAGAATTGCTAAAGTATTTTTTATCATTGACGCCATTCTTTAGTGAGAAATCTCTGTGGCAACCTAGATCATTTAGTCACAATGTACTGCAAGAAGGGTATTTGTTAATCTTTGAGATGATTTTGGAAGGAATAAGAGTTGTGTTTATCTAGACATTCCCTTACATTGACTAGCCTTACTCTCCAAAATGACACTGGTTGATGTGTTCTAACAACATAATGAGAAACTGCAGACATATTGCAAGAAACTTGCATTTACACATTGTAAAGATTACATATACACTTATCATTCAAATATACTGTTGAATGAAGAAGGGGTGGAGCTGCAATAGCAAAGCACTTGGGAAAATATTTGTATGCGTTGCTGGTTTTTCATACATCTTCCACAAGGCATCTGTCTTGACCACCAAACTCTCTACTGTAATTAGCTTGTACTCCGGTAATATTTTTTTCTTCAAAGAGCTGGAAAGCATAGGTCAACTAGTTGCCGAGCTATCCTCTGGGATCAATGGGATAAAGAACTGAATTCTTTCATGCAAAAACGATAATGCTTCACTAGAAGACCCAGACCTCCTAAATAGTCTGGGATTACACTCAGTGAATGCTGAAAGGAAAATTTGTGATGTAGAACTTGGTTCAGAATTTGCGGATAAAATAACTCATTTGCTTTGAGAGCAAGATCTGCTCAATTTCACCTTCAAGGACCATTTATGCACCATATGTTCCAAAATGTCAGAGCAAATATCATGATGTAGCTGTTCTGTTTGCAATAACTAAGAGTACACAATACCCTATAAAATGTACTGTGATATGATTTCTCTGATCGCATACCCAAAACTATCTCATATAGGACCCCACAGGATATTTGCATTTATGTAAACTCTTTTCATTGAGTGACATTTAAATACAGGTAAAGAAATTTGAATGCATGAGGCAAAGGAAAGCTTATAGCCATTAAATAAGGATTACTGTCAGTTAAATTACCAATAAAGTGAAGAATATGGTGAATGCACTTTGACAAATATTGTTATTTTCTAAGCCAGTCAAAGTATTCATTTGAAAAATATAAGGTTCATTATGCTCCAAAAATTCACACCAAATGAAATCTCCCGTGAGAGCCTGATTATGTCTAGCACATAGTCAGTCTTTGTTTCTGGTTTTAAGTAGGTTTGGTCATGACTTACCATCTGAGCTGGAAGACATCACACTTGTGCTTTGAAAATTTCAAGCAATTTACAATGTAAGATAAGGCATCTTTTGTAATAAATTGCAACACTAACATTAAGCAGTAACATAAAAAAAAAACTATTTTATAAAAGCCTTTGCAAAACAAGTTACAATGTGGCCAGAGATTTACATTAATTTAAAACCATAAAAAGTAACATAAACACGATATAATCCATCTGAGAAACTATAAAGTAAGCTGTCAAAAATAAAACCCTATTCTGATGTGTGGAAACAATCCATTTGCATTTGAAGCTACAAATCTCTGATGCAAAATCTATTGAACAGTTTCAGAACTAATTCATATATTTATATATGTGTGTCTGTATGTTTCTGTTATGACTGCTTTGGACAAAGTGAAAGCACCATGCAAGATGGGCCAAAAACCCTGAGCAGTTCAAGAAGACAGTCGATACCCACAACAGTAAACAAATGAGAGCCCTGAGTCAAGGCACAACCTGCTGAGCATGCCAGGTTTTCTGCCCGAGGCAAAGACCTTTCCCAGATGATCATGTGGTTACTCAATACTGTTTGGACCTGGACAGCTGACAGGCAGGGGTTCCCTGCTAGCTATGTACAGGTAAGGACTGAAGTGCGGAGGAAGCACGCAAAACAAGGTCAGTGGTCAAAAACGTCCAGGAATGGGAAACCAACAATCTAAACATATAATGAAAAAGCAACAAATTAAGAAACTGACATACAAATTTCTGCAAAGAAGCAGTATCCATAAAAACAGGCTAGGGCTTGATTTAGTGCATGAACTCTAACAAGGCTAAGTTGTACGCTCTAGCCACTGGACGTTTACATAGCCGTTACAGCTCATTGCCTGCTGACATGTTCTGTTGTTCTATGATTGCGTTCCCTCCCTGTTCTCAGAGCAATGTTCCACTTAGCAGCAATATGTATATTTTGTGTCAAAAACACAAAGATGACCTGCTATTATACATTATTTTATGTTTTGTAATTAGCCATCTGCATGATTAATATTATTAATATACAAACTGAAGGGTATATTTACATAACACATTTAAAACATCCATCCATGTTTTATAACCAGTTATGCAATAGAGGATTGTGGAAAGCCTGGAGGCTATAGCAGAAGTCACAAGGCATCCTGGACTGCATACTGTATAATGGAAGTCCATCGGCCACCTTAAAGACAGCAGCTCAGTCCGTGGGAGGAAACCCGGTTCTAGGTGACCCAAAGATCGTCCATATTTTTGCTCCTTCCCAGCCCCCAATGAGGGTCCCTGAGGACCGAATTGGAAAATACTGCACTGAAACATGGGGGAAATATGCTAACTCCAACCCTAAAGGTATACAGAGACTGCAGTACCACTTACTGTGTACCACAGCACCTCATTCTGTGTGAAATTTAGACTCCACTAGTATACCAGTGTCAGCTTAATCCAATCTTATTCCACTTGAATTTTGCATTTGTGCTACCAGATTAGCTTTGTCTGTCTAATGTTTGTTGGTTGAGCACATTGCATTGACAAAGGGGCATGTAGGAGAATGAGTACTCACAGAGCTACCTACCTTACAAAGACTTTAGCCCACTAATCCCCTGGTTGTTATGTTAGGATTCCTCCCCCTTGTGTTCTGTAAGGACCGTAGTATTGCAGTTGAAAGGGCTCCTGCTTGCGATAAACACTCATGTATTCTGCTTTCCCTCTATTCCTGCACAGCTACAGATGTGTATATGCTCATAAATGGGCTCAGATAGTTCCAAGACCTCTTAGACTCTCGCTCATATTGATCATATCTGCGTCACGATTTTGACTCCGGCACTTTGCCCCTGTGACCAATCTCATACTCAAGGAAGACTTCCTCTTCCATGGAGAGGAAGTGTAAGCTCAGTGAAGACACAGCACTCTTTATTTACTATATATATATATATATATATATATTACCAGAATTAAACGGTGATAACAGAGCAGCTGCTCCATGCTAGTGTAAATGCATTTACAATGAAAAGAACATACAGATACACACAGGGAACTATATGGGGATAAAAAGCAGCAGCAATCCCTTTCACTTGTCACAGTTAACAGTGAGCACGAAAAAAAAGATATATTTTTCAGGGACATACCGTTTGCTTGCATTTCACAATTTGGACAATGAGTACACTCGCTGGTGAGTTAATGGAATGTTTCAGCGTCCATTGTTCAAATAAGCAGTGTTAAAATATTTCATTGAATTTATCAGCATTGTTTATCTCTGCTGTTTATCTTCATGGGTTCTATCTTTTTGGCTCTCGTGCACAAAGTAGGCCGCATTGTCAAAACTGTCAGTGGTCAGTTCCCTGCAATAGCAACCATAACGCTGAAAGACACAGAGGTAACGTCTTTGATGCCTCAGCAACTGCAAATGTAAGGACACCGATTATAGTGTCTAATGCACTTATACTACCATAGCACCATCTATGACTCGCTCATTCTTTTTCCAAGGGCATGCGATCCCATAAAATCAAAGCACAGCACCCTCATAAGCTGTAACTGCAATAATTTAAAGGCTGCATCACGAAAGAAAGCCTTTGGGTCAGCAACCATGTGTAGAAAGTCCATATACAGATCTTAGACTGATACCAGTTGTTTGACCTTGGCAGTGTGATGTAACTACGCAGCAACAAAATTGTTCTCTGGGTGTAAAGTAACTTGTCAATTTTGGATCTGTGGTCCTGCTGGTTGCTAGGCACTATGCAGTTTATTATAAAATATCAATGAAGATACACTGCAGTCCAACATTCAGAGCTTCATATGAAACATTATGCATCAGTATGATATAACACGGTCTGGCAACTAATGCAAACTTTCATGCTTATTATGCTGTAAATAATTTCAATCTTCATATCCTTCTTAGACATATGTATTACAAGAATTACTTATAATGTTTATGATCCAAACAGTAAAATCCACAAATACACATTTTAGTGATGCATATCCATCACAATAGAAGGATGGATGTATATCCATAAGAAAGAGGTGTGCTTTTTAAATGGTCAAAATGTTACTACAATTTGTGTATAATTTATATGTTACTACAATTGGAGGGGAACAGTCAGGTGATCAGGGTTGCCTGGGTTACGTTAATCTACTTGACACTTGTTCCCCATATGTATAATTTTGGACGTTCTGTTCCTTTAACCTCAGGAACTCTTGGACCACAGTACCGATTCCTGTCTTGGGATAAATAGGATTTGTGTTACATCATTTTTTGACATATATGTTAGGGTTACATTTAGTTATAGTGCTCTGATTTCCCCCATCCTCACCCTGACTCCCCCAGTAAGGGGATAATCCCAGTAAATCCTGGGATTACTGCCAAATCCATGTCACAAGTTTGTTTTTGCCATCTCTGCCCAACAGTGCCCCAGTGCCTGACACTGGGAAATTAATATTTATAATAATATAAATTCTCATTAATACATTTATTTTTGTTTTAAAGGTTTGCAATGACTGTTCTGATATCAAATATAAAAGCATATGTGCATTCACAAACATCTTAGCTTTTTAACATTTAATTCAAGCTAAATCCAATAAAAAAATAGTCTGTTTCAACAAGAATCAAATAAAAAGCACATATTTTTATTATAGCGTTTTTGTTTCTTTTATTGCAGATATTCCTCAACGAAATCAAATGCAGCATTAAATTTCCATTCGTCTTTCTATCCACAGATACTAGGGAGGATTACCTGGAGCCTGTTTTAGGCTGTGTAAGACATACCCTGGGGTGGGATGCAGCCTGGACAGAATGCTAGCCCATAGCACACATACTAACTGCATGTCTTTGGATGATAGGAGTAAAGTGTGGTATCCAGAGGAAATCCCCATGACATGGAAAGATTAGGCAAATACCACACGTAATAGAGGGGGATTTGAAACAGCAACTCTGGAAGCATGAGGTAACAGTGTTACATGCTGGTCCACCACGGTATTTTAGTTAGTCCCTCATAACGCATGAGATGGTGTGTACAAATGGAGACAGATTTTGTTTGAAACTATATTAAAAAGACTTTAATAATGATACAGTTTATAATTGCCCATTGAAATCTTTAAAATCACACAAAAGTTTACATGGTTAGGCTCCCTCATCTGATAAGTCCTCCCTCTTCCCAGCTAACAATGTTTTGCTCTAGGAACATTTACCAAATGTTATGATTAAGGTGTGGAAACAGTGTCCAGTTTTCCTGGTGTTCCCTGAATATTATCCCACTAGAACAATTACTACTACTAAAAATAATAACGTATATGCTAATAGGGCTAAGGCAACAGGTAGCACTCTTGTGTTGTACCTTTAAAGTCATGGGTTCCAGGCTGAACGGTATGTTTGCAGTATTAAATATAGAGTAATTTTATGAAATTATATTTTTATTATCCAACAATGTTTTTAAACGTTAATTACATTAAAAGGAAGTTTTGGTAATAATTTTATCATGCACATTTACAGAACCTTTGTTAAAATGTTAAATGTGGAAACAATATTTCGTCAATGAACATTCTCGACTTCGGAAGACTTTTACAAAAGGTTGGCCTAAGAGTGGGGTGGGGTGTGGTTACTGTAGCACCATTCCCTGACACATCTGGGACCAGAGTTCCATTCTCCACTGTGGCTCCAGGCATGGATTTTTCATGGTTTTTCTGTTTTGTTGCGAGTATTCTAGTTTCCTCCTACAGTCCTAAAAGATGCTGAGTTTAATTGGATTTCCCAAATTGCCTGTAGGTGTGCACTGTGGAGGGTTGGGGCCTCATCCTGGATTGTTCCTTGCCTTGTGCCTGTATGTTCTGGAATAGGCTCTGGGCGGCCATGACCCGGAGTAGGGCAAGCCGTTTCAGGAAATGGATGGATGAAGACATTTCAGGGAATGTTCCCTGTTAGCGGGGTTTACATTGTGGAACTACCCACTATGACTTACAGTCAATATGAGATTGATAAACAAGCATTGCACATAGAGATCTTGTGCCTGGCATCCTCTAGTTCTGCGGTGTTTTGCCTACCACTTAGTGTGTGTCAGAAAATAACTATTCAAAACTATCAGTCATTTAGGTAAGTATGACAAAACTGACTCAGAGGTCAACCTAAAGGTTACAGATGATTACAAAAAAATACAGCATTCACTTCATCCGTACTCATGGCAAATGCTGGTCACACTGGAATGTATAAAAGCTATTGTGTCGATGCTGTATTATATAGCAAGTTAATCTTGGAATACTTCTTTGAATGTCAGATAAGAGAATAACAAAAGATCCACAGCAGAGTTGAGGTACATTAATGTGAGTTAGCAGTGTTAGTGTCCATTTATATTTGACCAACAATGCAAAGTGTTTCAATTTCTTTTTTGTGCATGCACTTTTACAGTTTGGATGTATTTGTGTCTGGCAAACTATTGTGATCGATTGATTTGCAGCATGGTTTCATACCTGCAGTATATCTGTGTGATTAGTGTAAATGTAATGGTTCCCTTTTTAATGGGTGGTTTTATTTGTTGCAGCTCTGATTCCGGTACGCCCACTTCATGATGCCACCAAATGTGCTCATGGTTCTTTACTGTCACTCTCAGCATTACTGTTCACTGCATTTTAATCTGCTTCTGTGCAGTATTTCAGACATGAACAGTGCCCTGGTTTTAACCACAGGGATAAACCTAAAACACCTTTGGAATGTGATGCAAATATTTTTCATGGTCTTGGGTGATGCAAGAGTTATTATATAAGCGCAAAACAGCAACAGGGAATTGTTTCTATCCCGGCCCTGTTTGCATCAATGGTTTTGCTGAGATTTTCTTCTGTCTAAAGCCTGTAAACAATATTCGAGAGGTGTCTCATTACAACAGCACCTGGGGGCAATACAATTTCTCAAAATGGCACTGGTGTATGTACATCATTCAAACAAACAATCCAACAAACAAACAACAACAAAAACAACAACAACAACAAGAATAATAAATAATGTAATATGCATGATAACCTAGGTTTCACACTTTGCGGTTACTCTTTATATAGTTATGAATTATGGGAATATGACGATATATCACTAATGCATTACAAATTACTCAGTAAGTAAGGCTTGTTTTTTTTTTTTTAGTCACCCATTTTTGCCAGACATAATTTTTCAACGATGTGCTTTGTGTTATGAATATGAGTCTTTGGTATTCGCCTTGGTGTTTTGTGTTGGTGCTGTTTATTATAGATGCAGTCGAGGCCTGGCTTGAGTTCCTGTCACTCAGCTTCACAGCAGCCAACAGGGTGAGTGGCACACAAGCTGCACTGAAAGTCCTTGCTCCATAGAGTAACGCTGCCATTACCGCATGGTTACGACCACAAGGACCATATGTCAGTGTGACAGACTGCAACTGCTCCAGTGCTTTCTTTATCTTATGCTGGATGTGATAACTGAATGAAAGTGAGGACAGTGAGTACACTGACAGCCCTTAGATCACTTTTGAGATTTATGGCTGGATACCGCACACAATTGAGCCACCTACGTCTAATTTGTTCATGTTTTCTGTTGACAAAGATTTGTCATTTTCACTGTCTCTTTATACCTGGTGTTTTGTTTTAATGTTATTTCCATGTTAGCACGGTAAAATTATTATCTAAACATCTTTTTAACATAATAAAAGTATTGTTTTAACAAATGTAATACGTGTTTACTGCACACGCACCTATCCAACCTTAAACCCATGACCTTAGTGGTACAAGGCGACCGCGCTCCCAGCTGCTCAGCCAAGCCCTTCCTTCATTTATACATTATTACTTTTAGTTGTAGTAGAAGAATAACATTCTGGGAACATCAGGAAAGCTGGACATTTTCAGTATTTCTATACTGTAATTGTAATGTTCAGTAAATGCTCCTGGAACAAAATATCGCTACTTGGCTTCATGCGTTGTAGTAACTTCCTCATCTATAGTAATAAATTTTAGAGCACAAAGCAAAAAAAAAAACGATAATATTAATTCTAATTACATAATACTGACTTTTTATTTCAAGTAGTAATTCTTTGACTTAGGGTAACACTAGTTATTCTTAATGGTGCAAACTCTTTTTTTCAATGAATGACAATCCTTAAAGAGGTAATAAAAATCTAAATAGATTGTCTTTGTGTTCCAGTTTTTCATGAAATTCAAGTGTCCCAATCAATATACACACATAGACACACAGATGCCCTGTACTGCCTGAACATAATGGCCATTTATGTCCTATTTTTCAGGTCCTTTCGGTTTCGCAGTCAGCATTTGGTCCCTTTCTGACAGAAACTTTATCACCTGGACACTTCACAATGATGAAAACAAATGGTACATTGCCCGTTGTGTAAATAAAGATCTTGATATACAAGATCTTCTTCAATCAGTGATTCTAAATGAGTATCTTGCATGAAATATAGATCAAGGGTTCTGGAGTTTTTGCCCCAGATGTGAAAGGAAAGGGCATATAAATTAATTGAAGCGGGATATCATACCACATAGAAAGCTAACATGGTAGCTGGAGTATTATTATAATTCAGACGTTTTTCTGTACCCAGACCCATTGGGAATGGCAATCCTGAGGCACTATCTGCCTAGAAGTAACAACCTTGTATTTAGATGCTGAAAATATTTTTTTTTTCTTTTTTTTTTTCACTTAAAGGAGAACAATCAACATTGTGCCCTATGGACTACAAAGGAGATGCATTTGTGGCTGTGCTTTAAAAGCTTTGGGGCATTAGCTTCTGAATTGGAATGTTTTCTGTGTCCCCAAGTCAACAAACAAATGGTGGCAGTATATATGAGATAAAGCTGCTCGAAGTTACAATATGAAAAATCTATTGCTACATCCAGCCAATATATAGAACATAGTGCACAAGTGAGCATAAAATTATAATGTCTTTCCCAGTACTGTCACTGTAAACTATTTACAATTCCATATGAATAACATATAATGTATAATATAAACCTTGGTGCTTGAAGTACTTGTTTTGTGTGTGTGCAGTGAATGAAATGTGTCTTGGCTGCATTCATTCGGGGCTAGCCTGCTACAGGACCCAGCATTGTTACACGCTGCAGAGAGCTCCCAGTGTTTGTAAATTCACAATTATTGATCTTTCTTCCAAGTACTTATTCCGTATAGGGTCACAGGGTGTCATGACTGTATGGCGTGAGCAACTGCTGACCTGCTGCTGTTAAGCAGCGAGAGCAACATCGTCAATCAATCAAGTAATGATTATCTCCACCTGGGGATGGTATATTAAATGCCATGCCTCCATCTGCCAAATGCTGAGTCTTGACCAGGTCTCTGCCGAGATTAAGCCGTTAAGCTCAAACTGTGGTTCAATGGCCCTTGCGTTTGTAATCTTCTAGCTCTTGATTTGTTAGGTTTTCATGTAATAAACCCTTAGAATAACACTAAACCCTCCTGACGGCATTTTCCTTTCCTGTACTTCAGTCTGGACTCCGTAGCTATCTAACATTAGGAGTGGGTGGAGCGTAGAGCACATGCCAGGGGGACACACCCAGTAGTGTAGTCCAGGGTATACGCAGCTGTACGGCGTACACCCAACGTGCTTAGTTTTGAGTACAGACAGATTAACAAGTGTTGGTGAGAGTTTATAACGTTACACTTACACCGTTTTCCCCAAGCACTAGCCAGTGTCCAAAGGCCTGGACATTAAAATATTTCTAGCTACAGTAGGTACGCTCTTCTTCCTGAGAAATGCTGATTTTAAACTTGAAACTGTGTTAGTGTGTTGGTACCATTTTCACGCCAATAATTTTATGACTAATGTAGTTTTTTTTGTCGAAACCAATAATGAATGGCCACAGGTATGGACAGCCAAACAGAAAGAGGATTTCCAATGTAAGAACCCCTGGTTAAGATTCAAAAACAGAAAATTGGGTAAGTGCACATCGACTGTTGGTTAGGCTTAGATTCTATAATCGTGGACACTAAAAGATGTACAGTGTGTGTCTTTGAATATATATGTGGGAGAAACAAATACAGATGTGAATCCACCAAATATGTTTGATACCCAACCCAAAATATTTATTTTATTTTCAGTTTTAAGATTGGGTTTTGAATTTACTTGAAAAGAGTATGATGGTTGTGTTTCTTTTTCACACTAGTTGAAACAGAAACAAGGATGCATTGCCAAAGTATGAAAAATTACATTACTCATTATTGCTCTCTGTTATTATAGTTAATGAATATTCAGAATGGAAAAATCCAAGTATTTTATTTTGAAAATCAGCTGTTTAAATTTGGTAAAAATAAATGTATCTCTGACTGAAAAGGCGTTGGCTTTATGTTACATGTATTTACTATTAATGAAATAGGCCTCTGTACCATCAGTAATTTTCGCATATTGCCACTGACAAATCATTTTAATTTTATAATTATGTCACTATTTGGCCTTCATTATCTGTTGCAGATTAAATATTCTAAGACACTGTTTACAAAAGAATCTACTTTCCCCATGGACTAAGAAAATGTATGTATTGTGCAGTTGAATTATTCTGTAATATATGAAGCAGACAGATCTGCAAAATCTGCATCTCTGGTTTGTTAATCTCAGGCAGCAGATGTAAATTGTACTGTCCCTTTCCACATATGTAAGACCGTCATTATTAATAATGGGGGACTTTTTTCTTTTGCTGTGTAGGCTGCAAAAAAAAATTTGGGGGCTAAATTTACAGTATACCCACTTCTCCAGACACCACTACACCACTGGACACGCACATGCACATATCACATAGCATTTAGAGATGGCTGGAGAGACAAAGTGCCCATCAGGAATCCACAGAGAGAACTTGCAAACTCCACACACACCAGTTCTACCACTGTACTTGGACCTGGTATATCCAGCTTTCACTAGGCAAGATAACTCGCCCAAGAACATTTTATAAGGACTAGGAGAGTTAATTTGGTGGTCTGATACTTACACTATCAATTTTGTAAAAAAAAATAAAAAATCAATTTAGTGAACAACAATATTACTCTCACGCTTCGCGGTCGGCGAGCGAAGAAGCAGAGGAGAGGAGCCTGGAAGTTGGGGTAAACGGGGATTTTAATGACGAAGACAGGATGGAAGGCACACCAGACAGCAAACATTAGCACGAACATCAATGTTATATCTGGGGTAGACTGACTCAGACAAGGACTAAGTACACAGGACATGCTGGCAGAAACAGACATCAGGTGAGAACAATCAGGTAAAAACATGGGGTAATGAGGTGGGCGTGGCACACACGAGGATCATTCGGAGCGGGACGTGACAATTACATTGCACCACGTGGATTTTTTTTTTTTAAAATGTTATGCTCTTTCTTTTTCTTTGATGTTCTATATGTATTAGTAAATATTTCATCTGCAGTTGATCATTAACACCAGCCTCCACAATATTCTGATTGTTTCATGCAAGTTCTTGGTAAGGTGAATATGTTTCCTGATTTCGTTAAAGCTGTCAAGTTTCCTTATTGCATATTAACAATTTTTGGTTATCTAAAAGAAGACAATTTAGGAACTTCCTCATCCACTGAGCTATTCTGGAAAAAAATATCTAAAAGGCCTATTGTTGCGTCTCCCAACAGATACTCGGACCCAGAGATGCGAGGTAAGGGGTTTTTATTATCGAGCCAAACTACAGGAAGCGTCAGGTTAGAATCGATAGGCAAAAGACTTGGTCGTGGGGCAGGCGAGAAGGTCAAAGTCCAGGTAATCCGTCCGACAAGGAGAGACAAGGGAGACACACCAAAGGGAGGATGGACGTAGGACACCGGGCAGGGCAGGACAGGGCGATCAGGAACGGGAGCTGGGCTGTGGAGAGGGAATAAATAAGCAAGGAGTCTAGATGCAGGTAGGTAACGAGACAGAGGGAAGGTAGGGAGACGCGAGACAAAAAAGTGCTTGGTAAGGCTTCTGAATATCATCGGCTCAATACTTCGCCCCGAACCCCAGGTGATCGCCTCCTTTATGGTGACATTAACTGGAGGCGATCGGCTCCACCTGGCTGGTCCCGCCCACCGGAGCCGGGGACATAACACCTATCAGTGTAGAAACTGGGGATGACAACCATTCATTATGGATTCAATGGAAGCTTCTCTCCAGGTATGTCACTACTGTGCTGTAAATCCTGCTGGATATAGTGGTGAAATACTAATTATAGCCTGGAACAAAACCAAGAAGCCAAACACAATGTCTGCATTTTAAGTAAACTCTATTCTGAATTTCTGTAAAAATCATGAAATTACGTTAATTGTTTAAAAATGTACACACACATGCACCTTTATATATTTTCAACACCTTTTCAGCTAAGGTGAATGAGAAGTAGACATTAAATAAAATTTGTCAATATTGTAGATAAGGTTGATCCTAATGTAGATTTCATCACATTAATGAGTATTGTTTTACTGTATTGACAGGTACACCATAAACCCAAAATGAATCTCTGTGTCTTTTCATGAGGATGGTGTTACCTACTAAAAGGGCCAGCTGTATTTTTATAAATTATATTTATAAATTAAATTTTAAAAGTGAGACGTGCAGAAAAAAATTGAACTTTATGAAAGATCCTTTTCACATCAAACATTTGGTGGAATATTTAACTCTGGTAAAGCATTACACTTTTAAGGCACTTTTTTAAGATAGGGATTAATATCTGTGTGGTTATAATTTGTTCTGAACTAATGCTGCCTAACAGAATTTTATTCTTTTTGTTTGGTCATTCTATCATTTTCATGTAAAGGTCTGTAATATTAATTGTGCCACAAGATGGTTACAAACCCAGGAAAGGCAAATGTAGCAGACAAAGAGATTGTATCTAATATTTGTGTACAAATCAGTAGTACTTTACAACTGGTACTATTATTATAAGTATCTAGAAGACAATTTCATAAAAAAGGAAAAAATGGAGGAGAAAATGTTACTAAATGTTCAATTTGAGGGCCAGTAAAATGTAGTCTGCATAAGGGTTACCTTTGTAATACTACTAGCAATTCGAAGCTACAATGAATTTTAAAAAGAGGTTTAACTTACTTAACTCCATAACGCTGTACAAAAGAAGAGTGGAATTGGACTGTATAAGTGAATACTTCAAAATTCTTACCATATATCCTGGCTTTAAGAAACAAAGTTCTGATATATTTCTGAGACTTATAACTCAAACTTAGTGGACTAGAAAAAGCTTCAGACATATTGTTTGGTTCACATTCAAGAAGAGAGCTTTCTCAATTGACCAAGTGGAACTACTGGTTTGAAAAATGTCAGTCCCTTAAGATTTACATTTTACTGCTACAACGTTCCATTAAATCCATCGATCTATCCAGCGATTGATGCATCCATTGTCCAACCACTTATGCAGGGTGATAGGGGCCCTGGAGCCTATCCTAGGCAGCACAGGAGAAAAAGCAGGTGAACACCCCTGGATGGGACGCCATTCAGTTTCAGTGAACACACACATGCCCTAACATCATCCCATTCATTTCAATAATGCAATCATTTTACGTAGCATTGCAACCAATATACTTTTCCAAGGAAATAAGGCAAGGCAATTTAATTTAAAAATTAACATTACAAGCAAACAAATCTTAAGCTACTGCAGCCATTGAAGACAAAACATAAGAAAAAAAGAGTTTTAGGGCTAACAGGCATCCCAATCCATGTGCAGGTGAATGACATACAGCTCAAAAAGAGCTGAATTCAGGGGTCATGGTGATGGTGCTGCCATATTTTTTATGAAGCTAAGGTTTATTCTAAGATGTGCAAGTTTCCTTGTATTCATCTTTGGCATAAAGAAGGATAAAATTAAAGGAACAGATATAGACAGTACAGGCAGCCCCCAGGTTACGAACGAGATCCATTCCCAAAGTCTGTTTTTAAGTCGAATTTATAGGTAAGTCAAAAAATAAATGCATTATTATTATTATTATTATTATTATTATTATTATTATTGTTATTGAACTGCTGAAACCACAAAATGTTTTCAGGAAAGTCACAAAGCACTGAATGCATTTGTTATAATGAACCATTGTATTGAACCTGAATGTTTAATATAATAGGATTTACAGCAGTCTGTTCATAAGTATGACTTGTCTCTGAGTCAGGTGATCTTAACTCAGGGACTGTACATAATGGTAAGGGCAGAAGATACATAATAATAAGGGCGACAGATAGTTTAAATGTATTTGCAGCAATACAGTCCTTATCATCTCTAAAGGTATTACTCATTCACTGACTGTTGGGGAGCAACAGAAGTGTAAATACAATGTAAATACATTTATTTCTAATCTTCTCATGTTATTGCAATGTA
>JABFEA020000098.1:11848278-11865110 GCA_019775915.2 Cyphomyrus plagiostoma
AGCAACTGCCATGTGATTGGTTGATTAGATAATTGCATTAATGAGAAATTGAACAGGTGTTCCTAATAATCCTTCAGCTGAGTGTATCTTTTCGTTATTCTGCTGAGCTCCAAAACTGATTTAATCAACAACCACAATTTGCAGTTCAATACCTTCCATCATACTCCACCGTTCTAAAACCTCTTCTCAACATGGAGGTGGAAGGTGTGTGATTTCCGGCCCGAATGTCTAGATGCCCCTCATTTAAGCTATGGAGGAAGCCTGTAACCAAATTTAAATTGATGCAGCATCAATACAAGGGTGGATTTGCCAATCCAGAAGATTCTTCCCACGTTTCCTTGCAAAGGAAAACAAAGGCTGTGACGTTGAAGAGGCCAGATCCAGCTAGTCCGAGAGATGATGTTTAGTTTTGTCTATTTTCAGTTCTGAACAGAGTTGGGTAATTCAGGTCCAGAGAGGGGTTTTGTTTCAACCAACCAGTTGAGTACACTGTGACTGTTTATGCTGAACTGGTTGGTTGAATCAAAATCTTGGTCTGGACTTTTACTCTCTGGACTTGAATTATCCAACTGGTTCTGAACTGGATGCTTTATGTTCCCGCTGTTAGCTTACAGTACAATGGTATGTTCAGTAATACTGCATGATAACTGTTGAAAATGTTTTCTTATGAATGCTTTTTAGAGATGTTCAGTATTGACTGACTTGAATACATGAAAAGAAATAAATATTTTCATTGGTGTCATAATGTTGGTGAATTCATTTTTACACTTTGTGTAAATGTTAAAAGTGTTTTAGGCTGAGTACAGGATTGTTTGATTCAAACAGAATCAGATCATATGATGGATGTGTTTATCTTATGACAAGAAAATTCGGTTTTTGTAAGAAATTGCATAGTTTTGACTAAAACTATGCAAATGGTCTGAGGTATTGTGCTACTTAGGTGTAGCATTGTAGTAATTATGTGAAGTGTTTTGGAAAACCAAGCCCTGTTTTCAAAATTGTACTTAGGCAATTGCAAAAAACTAAGTAGCTGCATTTTCTTGCCCATCTAATACCTTCTTCTGTCTGTGATCATGCTACAGAATCTATAGATTCTCTTCAGACCAGACAGTCATCAGTTAAGTTGACAGTTCCATCCAGTATTTCTATCGGCTGTGATATAGCTTTCCAGTGCTGATGAAAGTCCAAAAGTTAAGCACAGCAAAGGACAGAGATCTCAGAAATCTCCTTGTGGGTCTGTTAAAAGTACATTTGGAGGTCTCATCAACAAGTTTTATTTCCCAGAATCCCTGGCAGGCATCCATCTCAGAGATCTTTCATTTTACAGGTAGGAGGCAACTTCCTCCACAGTACACGGTGGATAATGCTCCCAGCAAGCAAATTTATGACTACAGTCATAAATGACTACTGTACTGTTCCACTCAGCTGGCACTATAATTTCCACTTTTTCCATTCATCGAAAATATTCAATCTACCTTTAGAATTACTGGAATCCTTCTTGGAAAATGCAAAGCTGATTTACTTGAATGAATGAATGTTGCATTTATATAGTACTTTTCAAGACACCCAAAATGCTTTACGGAAGCAAAGGGGAGCCACTTCAACCACCACCACTCTGTAGCACCTGTGTGAATGATGCGATAGCAGTGATTCTGTGCCAGTACACTTGGCATACAGTAGCGAATGCGGTGAAATGGGAACAGAGAATTCACTAGTTAGATATAGGAGATGATTAGGAGGTCAGATTTCAAATGGACCACAATGGGCAATTTAGCCAGGGCATCGGGGTACCACCCCAACTCTTTCGAAAGGTTATCATAGGTCTTTTATGACCTCAGCTTTATGTTTCATCCGAAGGAATGAACCATTTTTACAGCACAGTGGCCCTGTCACTGCACTGGGATCCACACTGACTACAGGATGGGCTAACCTGTTGGCCACATCAACACCTAATTGTGATCTGTCTGTGTGTGGTTCTGACCAGGTAGACAGCATTGTCTCTTAAAGTAACAGTCATGTTTAATTTCATGTCTTTGGGGTACACCTAGACTCAGATGTGGCTCTTCCTAGAATACCTGGAGCATCCTGTTCTGTGATCTCAATTCTGTTTTTGACCCTTTTACTAATATATTAGTGCCCTGTTATAGTAGCCAGTGTGGGCAACAAGCTTGGATCTAATTGACTTAAATCTTTCTGTCTTGAATGTTGAATGTTTTCATTTACATCATACTGCCTATCCATCCATCCATTTTCTGAATACTGCCCATCCATCCATTTTCTGAAACTGCTTATCTTATTCAGGGTTATAGGGCACCCTCATGCCTTGTGCACACATACATAGATATTTTTGACAACGGTGTTTAAAAAAAAATCCCCGTCCACACAAAACCGCTAAAAGCCGCCGTCAAAAGCATGCCAAAACAACAGGTGGCATTATAACTCTAACCGTACTGCAACGTTAGCCAATCAGAAGCCTAATTGCCAGTCCTGTTAAGTTGAAAACCATGGCGCACATTCCAACACCTGTATTGATCAATATAATGCAAGAGTGACTCAACATTTATCTGTACACATGTAAGAAGTCCTGTCAGCAAGGTTAGCACAAGCACTATTTCGGCCAAGTCCGTCATTGCTCAAACTCGCCTAATGTATACAGCCAACAGCGCACGCTCTGACGTTAAACAAAGTGGACAACAGGACACAATCTGACATTTTGAGCCAAAAACTCTGTTTTTCCTGTCTACATGTCGACGCCGAAAACGGAGTTTATTAAAATCTTCATCCTGGGTGGAATTTTACAAAAGTCCGTTTTCAGTGACCTGAGACGGCGTTTACGTGTGGACAAAAGCCCAAGACGTAGGCTATAGAAAAAGATACGTTTTAAAATATACCCATGTACAAGGCATCAGACATCATCCACTCATACCTATGGGCAATTTCACAACTCCAATTAGCCTTAGCATGTTTTTGGACCGTAGGGGGGGAAACCAGAGTACCCAGAAGAAACCCCACAATGACAAAGGGAGAACATTCAAACTCCATACATGTGGAACCTTGACAGAGACTTGAACTTGGGTCCCAGAGGCACGAGGCTAACCAATGCACCACCGTGCAGCCCCACATGACATAACCTTCCTGTTTATTCTGAGGTTCTCCATCTTGTTGTTCTCATCACCTTCCACTTTACCAACTCAACAATTATGATACTTTTCATCTCATGCGCCAATTTAATGGTCCCAATAAACATGTCAGCATTGATCTCACTCTGCACAGCCTCATGCATTATCTTACTGTGGTTGCACTGCTGTTGTGATATATGCATGCTTGCAAAATGATTCTTTTTATAGCAGAATTTACATGTTTGACAGAAAGCTGGAAATTTTTTGTGCTCATGTTTGTGACCGCATCTGTCACAATTTGTCTCTTGCTACTCAGCATTTATTAATCTGTCTTGACTTTGCTGGCCTTTTAGGCCTACTTTTTACTTCCACTTCTTTGCACGATGTTTGATATAATTTCACTTGCAAATATCAGATGCTTTTTCCACTGTCAGACATGCCTCCCATAACAATCCACTGTTCATTTAGTTGCGTTTTATACCAAATTCAATTCTGCATTTCAAGTCATGCATTCCTATGATGTATGTGTCCATGGATTCCTTGTACACAAGTTATATGTGTATTTTGTAGGCTCACAGTATTTCTATATCCTTCTCCAGATTTCAGCAAGATTTTCTTGGAGAATAAATCAGATAAATCAGAATGGCACAACTGATAGTGTGCCGTTCTCTTCTCTTTTTACACTTCTGTGACCATGCGATATAGAAAAGTTGGACCATGATATAACTTGTTGAGCTAACTTTACTTGGACATCAAGTAACTGCATACATTGAAAAATCACTGTCGACTTACTATGGCTACTATGTATGCCAGCCAAACTAATTTTTCTATTGAAGTATAAGAAGCAACACTGGGAAGAATAACTGGAATAGTGCTGTAAAAGACAGACCAATATTCATTTATTTTCAACTGATATGGTTGAAGAAATATTTCAAAAGTTTTATGACCCGGCACAGGCAGAAAGAGACAGGATATGTGAAGAACGATTGGCCAAAATTAATGAACTAAAAGAAATTGAAAAGATAAGTCAAAAGGCACTGTGGAAATTACAAACAGAAAAACCAAAATCAAGAAAGTGGAAGATCTCCAAATAGTACTGAACCACGATTTCCAGAAAGCTACCTTGAAAGGAAAGACTGATATTGAAAAAGGAAATGAAAAAAGGCCCTTTGTATCAGAAGATCCAAAAGATTAAAGAGAAGCTACAAGCTCAAGTAGCTATGCTAACAGATGTCAACAGGAAAATAATGAGTGATGAAACAGAGATCAAACAGCGATAGAAGGAATACCTAAAAGACCTCTATAGCAAAGGCACTGACAACTAATATATAAGATATCCTAAGATCTGCTGAAAGGGTATAGGAATAATGTCATTCCGATGAAAGGATATAAGAGAATATATATTACAGGAAGCTGAAAAAACATCAAAGTGAAAATTAAAGCGTTGACCAAATTACGGCAGCAAATGTTTGTAAAGCCATTGGAACAGGAGAGTTAATATTCCAAGAACAAAGAAAGACATGGCAAAATATCATGTATTTTCAAGCATATGGTGTTATAAATATCATTAAACACAATATTAGAGCCGTACACATAAAGAGCATTGTTTGATGTATAAGATAGCTTGAGATGTACAGATGCTATGTCACTGTGATATTATTGAAAGAACTTTATGGTCAGTCGTCATAGTCAAAAAAGACTGTACAACATTTGTTTGAGAATTATTCATATATATTTAATGATTAATGATAAAGGGTATTATTTTAGATTTGAGTTATATTCAGAACACAGCCACAGAAACACAACAAACATATTTTTTTAATAATATGGGTATGACCCCCTTAATTATCCATCCCATCTTCCCTAACTGCTTATCCGGCACAGGTTTACTGTAAACCAGGAGCCTATGCCAGAAAGCACACTGGGCAAAGGCAGAGAAGTCCTGGGCAGGATGGCAGCCCAACACTGGGCAATCACATGCAATCACACACTATGCTCAATTAAGGAAACACCAACTCTATTGGAACAATTACATGATTATTATTATTATTGTTATTTATTTTAAAAATTTAATGCTTAAGTGTAAGATTCATGTTCTCCTATGTTACCTCTGATCCCTTTGACTTTGACATGTAATCTGATGTGATACGTCGGACAGGTTATACAGACAATGAACCAGTCATGACCAACAAAGGGTTCCAGAGCACATTACAATGAGACAACACTACCAGTCATCAGATATTCTTAATGGACCCGTGTACCTGTTGAAGGAAAATGCACTCCATTTTGGCGCCCAGATCAAGTTAATGATGGGAAATGCAGAGTTAGTGGCATCCTCTTAAACTCCAGATAAAAAATGACGGCTTCAGCTATCTAAACCAATGTAATGCACAGAGCCATTCCTTCTCGGCCAAATGCTTCAGCCAATGGCCCAATGAGGCAAAAGGCTGCACGGATGCCCCAGCTATAAAAATCATCAAAGGTTTTATATCATGAATTATTTAGGATCTAAAGGGTTGTGCTGTAAATCATGTGAGTCAAGGGAGGCACAATTGCATATGTGATCTCCATGCATTTTATTTCCAATTTAACTGACAAATTGATCAAAAAACTGCTCAAGCCTTGCTTGACAGGGTTAAAATTCTTTATCTTCCTTCTCTGGCATTTGTTTCAACATTATTTCATCACCCTGATACTTTGAACTTTGTGCCCTCATTAAAAATATTCTCAATCATTACTTAACAACTCAAAATCATCTTTATGTTCTGCTGATGGCTCTCAATATCTCCAAGTGATTAAATGTCAGCTTCAGTTGGTCCCAGTACATGTAAATGTGGCTGCACTAGAAATTTAGAGTATTTACTCTAATTTTTTAAGTACTTTGAGAGAAAATTTTAATTTAATATTCTAAGGTATGACTTATTTATAGTTGAGAGGTAAAAGCCCTTGGAAAATTTCTAGAAGATAACAGTAATACAATATCAGATTAACCTGTTTTAAACTGATTACCTTTACAACCTAATATAACATTTACAGTGGTGTAAGTTGAGTCAATTTCTTCATTGTTACCTAAGATCACAAAAATAAACAAAAGTCAAAAGATACGCTTAATTCCCCTGTAAGGGATCAAACCACAAAACAATGGATTACAGAAATGAAAATCTTGTGATACTGAAATTCCTTTCTTGTTTTATTTCTTGAACCACAATAAACACTACTTAGGTGGTCCATAATAGATGCTTCCAAAGAATCTCTTTTGTTTCACAAAATGACATTTGGAATTGTGTGTGTGTGCTGCAGGTCAGGTGCTCCATGCCCCCAGCTCACTCTGGATGCAGGTGAGAGCCACCCATGGGGAGGAGATCCAGTCCCTGGCTTTACCTGCTGATAAAGAAGGACTTATCTTGGGCCACCCATAGTTACAATACCATAGCCCACATATAGATTGGTTGAAGGGGGAGATCCTTGCCAGAGCCCCATCATGTTTTACCTGCTGTGTTATGCTACCATGCCAAATATCGTCTGTAGAAAGCTTGCATCTAGTGGACTCCGATGGCCGAGGCAACCCTCGAGGCGCTCAAGGCCCTATTCAGTACTCCCCCTGTTCTCCAGCAACCAGACCCCTCAAAGCTCTTTGTGGTGGATGCCTCTGAGATAGAGGTGGGTGCAGCACGCTACAGATGGGAGACTGTACCCCTGTGCCACCTTCTCCCAAAAGCTGTCCCCTATGGGACGTAATTACGATATAGGGAACTAAGTTGTTAGCCATCAAGGAAGCCCTCAACGAATAGCGCCACTGGCTAAAGAGGGCCGACCACCCATTTCAAGTCTTAACCAGTCATCGTAATCTAGGAGTACCTGAATTTGGCCCACCTAGCTTGTCAAGGGTTAAAACCTTTGCTTTAAACAATTTGACTTTAAAGTCTTGTATCTCAGAGAAGAAGAATTCTAAAGTCGATCCCCTATCTCACCAATTTGACCCACCGATGATGTTGGAAGAACCCATCTCAATCCTGTCTCTTGAGACTTGGATGCTACACTGCATGCCCTCCACTGCAATCGACTGGTACTTACAGACTACCCACCAAATAAGCAGTAGGTACCGGCCTCGCACCAGCAGGTGGTTATGGAATAGGTGCACATCTCCCTTGACTCCAGCCATCCGGTGCCTTGTGGTGCAGTGTTATGGGTGGCCAAATTGGAGGGAGGAGGTGGAGGAGTTCATTCTATCCTGCCCAGGCTGTGCTCAGCACAAAGCAGACAAGCGCTAACCCGCCAGACTCCTGCACCCCCTGCCGGTCCTGCAGCACCCCTGGTCCCATTTGGCTATGGACTTCATCACAGACCTTCCTTGGTCCCAGGGACATATGGTAATCCTGACCATGGTAGATTAATTCTTTAGGATATGCAGGCTGATCCCCCTACCAAAACTGCCCTCGACCTTTGAGCTCACCGATGTTGCTCTCACTTGGATTTTCAGGTATTATTTTCCCTGAGGACATAGTGCGTTCTGTGCACATCTCAACATCTCGCGTCACTTCTATTCTAGCTATCAGCCACTGAACACACAAACCAGGATGTATCAAAGACCCTCTGGTTGCTGTACACCGACCGACTGATGCATTGGGCCTGTTATCTACCCTGGATGGAGTATGCTAGAAACTCTCAACCCCAGCCAGATACAGGTCTCTCCCCTTTTCAATGTGTCATGTAGTATCAGCCTCCCCTGTTCCCTTGGGACCCTCAGCCCAGTGGGTTCCCCCCCATAGACAGACTCACCATCTCTGGGATGCCACGGCATGTCGACAGAAGCATCAGATTGACTGGTGTCAATGTTCAGGCCCTACACTGTGACCGGGCCAGTGGGTTAAGCTCTCAACGAGGAACCTCTGCTTCCCCAGGTCCCATAAGTTAGTGCCTCACTACATAGGGCTGTTTCCGTATCTTCGGTCAGGTGGGCCCAGTGACTTACCATCTACAGCTTCCCCATGTCTACCGCATCTCACCAGTGTTGAACTTCTCCATCCTTAAACTGGTCTGATAGTCTAGCCCATGTGCCAGGGTGAGCATGCAACCACTGGTCCCCCTGCCTATACCGTGTGTGCCCTCTTGGACTCTCAATGCTGACTGGGCCACCTGTAGTACCTCGTTCACTGGGAGGGATACAAACACTGTAGATGTCCTGGACCTGGAGATGGTGGCAGAGTTCCATCATGAGCTCCGCAACAAACCAGGGACCCGGCCATAGGGTCGCCTCAGTTTCTCTCTTTCCCGGCCTCAAGATGGTGGCCATTGTGGGGGGGAGGGGTCCTATCACACCTCCCTAGTAAACTTGCCGGCTGATCAGCAGAGATCGGCTGCACCTGTGGATGACAGCTTAACAGATCTTGCCCCACACCACTCCAGTGCGAGGTATTGTTGATTCCATGTGATGTACTGAGCCGTTCTTCTTTGCCCTCCGTTCACCCCTGACCCAGCTTACCTGGCATGCTCCTGCCATTGTCCCAACTCCCCGAGTTTCTGCCACGTGCAGTCTCCTATCATGTGCCTTCTTCGTCAAACTGCCCTGACTGGCTTCTATGACCCTATTCTCCGTGACTCTGACGACGATCAAGTACGCTGATTCTGTTTGTGTTTGCCATCCGCTTAATAAACCTTTGTGGATTCAGCACTGTGTGCCTCCCCGAGTGTTCTGTGGTGTGACAATCTGTCTATTTAGCTTTCTGGAGGTAGTATGAAAGTAGTCACTGAATCCATTTTAAATGTTTAGGTATTGTGTTACTATGAATATTACACTTTGGAAAATGTGAATATTTATAGCTGTTATTAATATGTATCACTTTCTATATGCCCATTTTTGTAGTAATTTAAACTATTGTAGTGAATCATACTCCGTATAATCATGAAATATGTATCCCACCATAAACCCACTTAAACACACAGACACATTTGTATTCATATCAGTGTCTATTCATTTCTAAAACCCTAATCCCAAAAATGACAACCTTAACCCCTAACATTAATCATAAGTAACCAAACAAATGTAGGGCTTTTGACATTTCTAGTTCTTTGATTGCAGTCATTGAATTTCCCCTTTTGAGGACCAAAATATGGTTCCCAACAACATCAAAATAACAGGTTTTTATCGAGTTGTGGGGAATTGGTCCACCCCTCCCACATACACATACCTTTATTTGAGTTGAGATTAACTTGAAGGTAGTTTAACGGTAAAGCTAAATTGATGGAAAGGTAAAGACAGGTGGTTCCAAATGCAACATTAGTATCATCCAAGGGAGGAATGTGATTTATAGCATCCCCACCCAAAGCCCCCAGTGAGCAAGCCAGAGGCGACAGTGGCAAAGAAATACTCCCCAGAAGGAAGAAACCTTGGGAGGAACCAGACTCAAAGGGGGAGCCCATCCTCCAGGGGCTGGCAGTGGAAGTAAAATGGGCAAGATTAGCAATGACCAGGGGCATCATTAGGCTTATTTTAGGAGGGACATTAGCCTCCCAAAAATGTTTTTTAGCCCCCTCAAATAAATGTATACTTATTAGTTTAAATAATAATTTCCATTAAACCCCCCCAATAAAAGCTTAACCCCCCTTCATAAATTTCTAGTGATGCTCATGTCAACGACCACAGTGGACCTTTACTTTTCCTACCCATTATTATTGTACACCTAACCAAGTCATTTACATTACTATTCCCAAGCCAACCAGCAAGAATGGGTCTTCTTATCGCACAAAAGTGTAATGTTATCAATAAGATAAGGGAATGAGCTACATAAGACAGCCTTGAACAATCAAATATTTGAACAGAGGATTTTCGTTATCCAGTAACATTGTGACTGCAAATGAATGTCAGCGCAATAATATGGCATTTGAAGAACTATATTTGCTTATGAAAACTAATCAAAGGCTTTGAATGACATCTGTGAATTAATGTGAGCTCAACTTTTTTCTGCAGGAAAATTTGCATTGTTTGAATTCTTACTAAAATGCAACATCAAATTATTTCCCTCGTTTTAGAAGTGCAGATAGTTCTTAATTGCAAAGTCACACTGTGTGAACTGTTGCTATATATTCTCCTCAAGCTGGATATCTTGAGTTGAAGGTGGAAGCCTATTAAATCCTACAAGCCTAGATCATGTTACCCACAGCCAGAGTTCTGTTTAACACCTGTTAAATAAATTAATAATAATTGTTTCTGGAAGGTGTGATGATACAGTCGTTAGTACTGTTGCCTCACACCTCTGGGACCAGAGTTTAAGTCTCAACCCCCCGTGTGGGAGTTTGCACGTTCTCCCCTTGTCACTGTGGGGGTTTTCTCTGGGTTCTCCGGTTTTCCCCCCTCAGTTCAAAAAACATGCCCGCAAGTGAATGGTGTGTGAGTGTGTGTGCCCTGCAATGAGTTGGTGCTACCTCCTGCATTGTTCCCTGCCTTGTGCCCATGACTCCCTGGATAGGCTCCCCCAGTGACCCTGAATAGGACAAGCAGGTACAGGAAATGGATACATGGATAACTTGTGTCTGAATGCAATCAGTGATGTCATAGGACATCCTGCAGTTCACCCCATGGCTCCTCACCATCCATAAATTATCCAAAGCATCCCTGCAGCACTAATGCTGCATTGACTGACAGCCTCTCATCAATCGCTTGCATACTGTGCCTTTCCTCACTGTTCATCTGTGTTCCATGTACTGTTGATAAAGTGATGTGATCCAGTATTTGGCAGCAATGCAGTTGCTGTCTTTGGATCCCTGTAGTTCTCTAAGCCTTAGCTTAATTAAACAGCAATTCATATGATGTCACCACGATAGACTGCTTTGTAATAATGGAAGAGAAATCACAGAACATCTCAACTTTAAGTAGCTATGTTTTCAAAGTAGTTTCTATGACATTTTCCAGCAGAAAAAAATGCATGTGGTATCATCAAG
This sequence comes from Cyphomyrus plagiostoma, assembly GCA_019775915.2. Classification (NCBI taxonomy): domain Eukaryota; kingdom Metazoa; phylum Chordata; class Actinopteri; order Osteoglossiformes; family Mormyridae; genus Cyphomyrus; species Cyphomyrus plagiostoma. Next base: position 11,859,336 of record JABFEA020000098.1, read on the forward strand.
ACCCTGACCATCAGAGGAGTGGCGTTAGCAAGATAGCAGTTGAATAGCTAGATGTCTATTTTCAGCAGAAACAAATTCAGCACAATATACAACTGTCTGACTCACTCATATGTAAATACCTGAGGTACGTTACATAGTCCCTCAGCTCCCTTCGTCCCCCAAGGGCAAACAGCTATTTTGGTATAGCTCCCACACACATGTCATTATGAATGGCTCATAGAATTTCTTTCTTTTATATAGAGGCGGGAGACCTTCTGCACACCTGATCCTAGATGGAGAGCCTATTGTCGAATTTCCAATCATTGTAAGAATGATAGAGTATGGCTTGTTCTGCTTCAGCATAAGACTTATTGTGTTGCTGGACATAACTATATCTAATCTTTTCATGTTAAATTTCTCCGGAAACATATCTTTATTACTGGAGTTATTATATACAGTAACTACTGCTTAGAGAGTCACCCTAAACTCAACACAATATAACACAGGATGATAACAATATATATCCTCCTGAGACCCAAGAAAAGAAGTGTCCTTCAATTTTAGGTTATTTGTCTTTGGAGGAAATAAGACATCTTACAATTTAGATTTTTTTTATTTTATTTTTAATTTCACAGCATGTCCTCTTTAGTGTACAACAGAAATAAATAAGTTTCCTTACATCAGTGAAAAGATAGATGCAAAAACAAAACACTAAAATGGACATAAATGAATGGGTGGGGTCTCAGGAGGATATAAATAATAAAACAGAGATTAGCCCTGGAATACTAAAGCTTTAGATAGTCAATTGTTGATGTAGTGTTACAGTTTAACTTTACAGGAACAATGAAAAAAATGCATCGTCTTTTTAAAAGGCATTTTTTTACATAAATACTTCATTATGGTGTGACATATTTTATACTGAACTTTCCTGTCTGGCTCCAGGAAGAGATTTATACAACCATCCTTAATGTTTTTAATTACTTAAAAGTTTGGTACATAAAAAAAAAATGATTATCTACCCCAGTACCATCCACATAAATGAATAAATCTAAGCATTCACACTTGAGACACAAATAAATTCCCCAGATAAGCAATTAAAGATGGAAATATAGTTATATGCTTGTGCTTACAATGCAGAAAAACTCAGAAAGGACTCTGCGACGAGAACTGTACCAGAATGGAGGAAGCTACACACTTGCAGGTGCCAGGTGCCACTGGGTATCATCGAGGTGCCGGTATATAAACAGGCCTGAGTCATCACAGAGGTGCAAAAAGGTAACTCCATGGGTGCGATGCAGGGTCCTATCTGCCGATAAGAGTACACGAAAAGGCAAGGTGGATGCATTAGCAAACCCAGATTACAAAAATCAAATAAACATTGAACTGAACAGCTGGAATGCAAACAAATGGCACTCATAGGCGAAAGCTGTTGGCTTTAATTACCATACTTTTCAACCTTGCTGTCACTGCATAAGGCACTTCATCCAGTGCGTTATATGCTGATAAAGAAACCATGCTTGCAACCTAAAATCTCAAAAGAAAAAACCCTCGATTTTTCTAGTTGTCGTAAAGATGATACGATATGGCTCGTTTTGCTTAAGCCTGAGACTTATTGTGTTGCTGAACATAACAATGTCTAATCATTTCGTGTTTCATTTCTCTGTAAATAATACCTTTATTACTGGAGTTATTATTTAACCACCACTTAGAGAGTCAACGTATACTCGACACGATATAACACACACAGTCAAAGCCAAACAACTGCCAGAGGAACCCACAGAAAACATATAACTCAGGGAGAATAACCAAAGTTCACATGCACAGATCAGAAATGGAATGTAACAGTGTGACCTAATGAGACTCCACGCTGTCCAAAGATTAAACATACTCCACACAACATGGAATGCAATCTCTTGGCTTCGACGATTTTTAAAATTAAATTAAAGAATGGAATTCCCCGCGTATGCAAATATGTCAGCTAGATTCTAAAGCATGATTTGTAACTTACATTCCAAAAACTTTGTCGTTATTGTTAGTATATAAATGAATAATATAATTGCAAATAATGGTAAATATATGGTAAATAAAATTATTGTGAACAATGATTCCTAAAATATAATTTAGCTGGAGTTAGGTGTTGGTTGTATAGTACCAGTTACTTAATTAAAGTAGGATGTTAAAAAGTTACATTTTATTTAATAGTAGTATAAAATACAAGAAATACATTCTGGCACCAGAAAAATGTTACTTTTGGACTATAATATTAATATTAAATACACATTCTTTCTGTACAGGCAGACAGTAATCAGACCATCAGTACTGAATCTGTGTGGAGGCCCACTGAGACCAGACTGCTGCAAAAAGCATCATGTGAGGTGTCATGGGGAGACCTCTGGGAGCTGCCGAAGCTTACCGCTCCGGCTGACTGACACGCACGTACTGCAGCACCACGGACAGCGGCCCCCCTGTCAAAACTTCTGCACGTGTTTAGCAGAGCCAATCGGCATGCGGCCACGGAGCGCCGCCACTAACAGTGTAAGACTGATTATTGCAGCTGCAGACATCCTCCAAGAGTCCATGCTGCTTCTAAAACTGCTCCCTTGACAATTCTGGAGACGGCTGGGTTCCTTCTCTTGACTCACTAGCCACCGCTGCTGACCAGTTGTATTGGCACTGTGGGCTCCCCGGTTTAGGATTTATCCGGAGAGGAAGCAATTGCTCTTTTTATCTCTTCTTACGCTCCCTACTCTCTGCTTCCCCTTTCGTTGTGTGCAATAAACGTTCCTCTCCGGATATAATCAAATGTTGAAGATCGTTTTGTTCACTGGTAAGGCACAAATAATTATCAATACAATGCTCAATATTTATCCAAACTGCCTTGAAACTGACATAAAACAAAGGGATCTTTGAGATAGAGAATAATAAAAACACAACAAAAGGGCGAGAAGAAGGAAGCACTAAATTGTTAGCCAAGTAACTCTTGCCATATTATATTTGAATTTATTTTCTACGTCCAACGGGAAAAAAATGAACAAACACATAATTTAGAAATTTATGTAATTATGTATTCAGTGCGGGAATAATGTTCCATAATAATAATGTCTATATAATACTCAGTCAATTTTTAGTAAATGCTTTAGTCCAGGTTTTTGTTTTGAGTGATTTTCGTGAGTACCCTTTTTTCTATGTAAAACAAATTATAATGTAAGGTTTGAAAATAAACTATATTCGTTGACATTTAATTATTTAAGGGAATAGGGATTATTAATGTTAAAAGAAGACTATTTTGTCACACATTGAACCAAGAGTGTATTTGAATGGCTGTTATTTTATTATGGTCTGGAACTGGACAAAGTGTTCATAATTGAGAGCACTGCTAGTCCATTGACTTTACATCTCCCAAAACAAGTGCTTTAATGGACTTTTAGTTTGTTTAAATAAAGTACTCCGCAGTACTCTTGGCAGCAAAAATAAGGCTAGTCTATTCATTCAGGGATGAATCTTGTCTTTTCAATATGTGTTTTACTTTTGTGAAATTCAGAGGTACTTTTTAACCTATTTCTAGGTTGTTATGCTTGAAGCCCACATGACACATGGAGAAAATGCAGGTTTCAACCCCCCAATCCTGGAAGTATCAGGCAAGAACACCACCCATTGAGCAGCTATGCCTTTCCCAATACGTTGTTTATTTATTATACAAGACTGGAGACATTGTGAGGCAGTGTACATATTTATCATTTCCATCAGTTTCACTGGTTAAAAGTGAGAACATGGACTCATGGATAAACAATTGTTCATAATATATTTTCCAGGTAAGTACTGGGGGCGGTCAGACACTGTCGAATGGCATAATTTACTCTACTACTCACTGAGGATCTTGACCAACCTGCCTAACACTCTCCGCTCCCCCCAGGCAGCCTCAGTCTGCCTCAGAATATAAAGGATGGTCTACATCAAAACAGCGTTTATTTTGTCATTGTGATGAATCATGTGCAGGTCCAGTTGTGGAGTGACCCAATGTGATTTATTTTACAAAGACAGAATCCAAACTCAGCATTATTAAATAGGCAAGATGTCAGTAACCAAACCAGGGCAGAACAACGGCAAAACTGTAATCCACATGAGGTCTCTTCAGTAATCCAGGGAACAGTTAGCCAATCCAGATTGTCTCCCAGATCATGGGGTCAGACCATTGACAGTTATGATATCCATTGCAAATCCTATTTTATTCTTTTTGTAAAGTATAAATACATGAAATTAATGTTTTACTCACACTCATATTGTAATATATCTGCTACATAAAATCAGTCACATTGCATTAAGTTAAGGACTATGTGTGTTACTGATTTCTCAGTCATTGGTTGAATATGTTGGGTCACACTGGAACGCTGTATAAAAAATTGATAGCTCTCTGATAGGGGTTGATCCCATATCATAGTTAGTGTCTTAGTAGAATTTAGTAGTTTTCACCATCCATAGTCTGAGCTACAGACTTCTGAGAGATAAGTTGCGAAAAAAAAAAAATTATGGGAAAAACTCTAAATGATTAAGAATGTGCTCAGGTTCTAGTTTAAGATTTTCCCTTGGGGCTGAGGAACCCTTTCTAATATAATATAAAATGAAATAATGATATGACAAAACTGAATAAGTGCCTAATGAATCCAGCAAGAAGGGAAGATACGAGGGCATTGTGCCCAGATCCTTTCAAATAGTCCAGCACAGAAACTGACTAAATGAAATGCTTCTCAGGCTAATGAATTAGGTAGCTTTTGGTAATCAATTTTTCAATGGTCTAGTATTTTCAGTAGTACTTGACAGATAACAACTTTCCAACACCTCAAACTGTCTATTGTGCTCTCAGCTGGACAAGGTTCACTTGAGATGTGAGAGAGGAACTGTGCAGCAATAACTGCAAACTCCAGTCATTGTAACGGAGCTGTCAGATCTACAAGAAGAGAGCACGCTTTCATCATATTCAAGGACATCTTTGTTTCTTTTAGTGTTGTGACACTCCTAACAAGGTGTCACCCAGAAACACAGACTGTATTAAAGGCAGATGTGGCATTTTTGGGGTTTCACTCCCATTGCTGGACTCTTACTTCAATTATTCTTTTCTTCAAGTAGCCAGGTCTTTAAAGTCATTGTGATTCATTAAAGTGACTGCAGGAACTTTAACTAGTACCAAATGATAAACAGAGGACTTGGGTTGTAATGCAGTTGACAAGGGCTACAGAACTTCTTGTCCCTGAGCCTGCAGTTTTTAAAAGACTAAACATTTAAACTATAAAATTGTAAGGTTGTTATTTGTTTTTAGCTGCCATTACAATCATACCAAGGACATGCACTACTCTGGAAGAGAAAAAATGGGTTAACAAAAAAACTGTGATGTGAGGAAGAAAAGGTATAACAAAATATGCAAAGCAGAACATGCGTATGAAGAAGATGCCAGGTCATCCTGTCCAAACAAGAACAGCACAAAAGCAGAGTGGAGTCTTTGGGATGTTACTAGCAGAGTAGATGAATAAATGGAAATATGACAGATGTAGGCAAGGGTTTGAGTGAATGAACAGTGACTGAATAATTAAATGAACACATTCCAAATAACTCTCCAAAAAAGCTCTCACCTAATCTCAGGCGATCCAACAACACCCAGGCAAATATGCTACACAGAACTAAAACAACTCTTCCACTAAGCTTTCCCTGACATTAGATTAATTTTATGTTAGGTTGGAATTGTATATATTATCACTCACGTGTATTCTTAAGTTGTATAACTTGTTTCATGTAGTAGTAGTA
>JABFEA020000098.1:11865232-11882001 GCA_019775915.2 Cyphomyrus plagiostoma
GAATTTTTCTGTGTTGGCCTGAACTGCCCAATTTATTAAAAGTCAAGTCACACATTTAGTGCTAAACTCCAGGTCAGTAGCTCTTTGTGAAACTTTCCTCAGTAACCTTTCTGGAAAAAAATTAGGATTCAAGCAGACAGCTATAGATTTCTGTATCTTCAATGCGTAGTATACTGTTTGACAGAATAAAAAGCATTTTGAACCGTAAGATTTCAATCCGTATGTTGTCATGTGATAGAACTTCAGATCACACAGTCATTTTAAAATAAAGAAAACAAATATATTACCTGAACATTGGTATAGATAGTATCAATAAAGTAAATTAGTCTAATATGATATTCGACCACTTTATGTCCAAATTGTACCTTGGTGGAGTGCAGCTCCGCCTCCTTCTCCGTTAACCTATATAACTGCAGACATTATGAAGCAATGGACATACAGTTATAGTGTTAGTTATTATCATATAGTGTTTGTTATTAATGTATATTAAAGCTGTTAGCTTATGTTAAAGGTATGTTAGGATAGGAGGTATACTCAATAGTGCATTATGAATGCATTATGAAGGTGCACTGAATGTTCTATGAATGTATAATAAATGCATGAGGAAGGTGCAGTTAATGTAAAGCTTTATCACATACTCTTTATTGTAGAAGAATATTGCCAGAGTTTCTGGTGTCTGACCCCATTCAGTGGAAGAAAAATACCTTCCAAGGTTTTTGACTAAATATATGTATGTCTTACTGGATCATCGCCTTCTTAATGATCATCAAAAACTCACGGTGGGTTTGACATAGTTCTGATGGCATGAAGGTCAGATTTCAAATTGGCTGGACGACAAACTTTGTACGGCTCACTGCTCTCAAAGACAGTGTCAGATAGCAGCTTGGTAAAGGGTATAAACAGCATATATCCCCATATCCATTCATTTTCCTACCTGCTTGTCTAGTACAGGGTCACAGTGAGTGTGGGCCAAGGTACACCCTAAATATACTGTCTCACACACACACACACACACATCTTTGTGGAGACCACCCATTTATTTATAGGGTAAAAACTGTAATCCCAGCAATGACACACTTAGCCCCTACCCCGCCCCAACTTTGTAACCAAACAAAATACAAGACATTTGATTGCAGTCACAGATTTACTTACTGTAAAGTAGTTTCCCCTTATGGGGACCAAAAAAACTGTCCCCACAACATCAAAATAACACATTTTCATCACATTGTGGGGAGATTTGGTCTTCACACTGTAATATATACATAACCCACACAGAGCATATATACATGTAGCAGATGCAGAAGTGCAAGCATTACTGGGAAGAGACCCAGACAAGACCTGGATTTGTTGTATCATCCTCCGGACGCTGATCTGGGCTCTTTGGGAACCGTTTGCAGATTTATCTGCATCACCCCATGTTCTCTATCATGATACACCAATCACTGTTCACGCAACGTTTACACAGGGCAGCTCCCTGTTAAAATTCCCCTCTCGGGTGCATTTTAGTTTTTTTTTTCCCCATTGTCAACACACCCGGGAGTGACAGCTCATTACATAGGGGCCATCAAAAGGTTACCGCGTTTCGTGTCAATATTCTGTATTGCATTGCCTACTCTTGAACTTTCGAGGGAATACATATAGAAAAAGAGGAAGGGACCACTGAAGGAGGCATCTAGAGTAGATGCCATCATATTTCCCCCTTGGTGGTAGTGAACGGACAGGAGCGTTTATAATGTGCTCCTCATACATTAATGTATGATTCATAGACAGCGATGAGATATGAATCAATGCATCAACAGTCTTCCAGTAAATCAAGGCAGTTTTGAAGTGTTATCTTACCACTGACAGACAGGAGTCTGATAGCCTTGGGGAAACCATGAGGGAATGTCAAGGGGGGTATATCTGCCAGCCTTCTATCTGGAAACCAACCATTTCTCCAACGGTGGTGCGTATGCAAGCTGCAATGTAAAGGTGCAGATCCATAAGCACTGATGAGCTATCAGTGATGTCTCCCCACAGGTGGCCCAACAGGAAAAGCTCACGTCAATCAGGTGTGACATCCAGGCCTTAATTCACATCTCAAGAGAGGAAAGGTTAACTTTCTTATGTTACAAGTGAGAGAAAAGTTCATTTAAGTTAGATTATGTGGCAGCTAGTCAAAGTTCTATATCTCGCAGTATTAATTATGCAGTTAATTTCAGTCCATCACTCGTAGTGTTAAATGAACTTGCAACACTTATTTCTGATGGGGTGTAAATAGAGTCCTATGAGGTGGAAATGCAAGGAGGGAATGAAAACAAAGGACAGCCATTTTGGACAAAGAGACAAAAAAAAATGGGTGTAAAGTCATGGAAAAGCCTACATTTGGGAATAGAAATTGGGAAGTAAATGCATTTTCCAGAGGGCAAGGGAAAACAACTCTGTGACATAACATTTGTAAACAGAGCAATAGTGAACTGAATGAACATGGTCAAAACCTGACTTTGCCCTGTCTTGGGACAAACATGCCTTTTTTTCAGTCATAAAACAACATTGGTAAAGTTTTTCACTCCTGCAGGTGCTTCTATAAAAATGGATATCACAAATAAAAAAGCCTCTGTAAACCTAATAAAACTGTACACTAAACATTTGCATTTTACAATACAATATGGTAAAACTGTGACCTGTGTCAGCATACAGTAAAAGAAAAAAAAAAATCTCTACCATGCCCAGAATCAATACTGAACTATTTAAATAGTGCGTGATTAAGAAGATGCTAATCAAAAGAACTTTGGAAGTAGATCTTTTTTTATATAACCCCAAGGTACTTTGTCTCCATTGTGAACTGGTCATTTTGACGTCAGTGTGTGAGGGGGTGATGTACAGGAACACTGTGCAGGATGACATATATCTCATAGGTATGGATCATAACCCTACATGAGTAAACACTTAAAATGGGTAAACTTGACATTATAACTATTGAATTGTTATGGAAGATGGATACATGGATGAAAATAGGTGCATCAGACATTTTATCAACAGAAATGATATATGGTAGGTTTAAACTAACAAGTATGGTCATTGATGCAATCGATGACAAGTAATGATACAAATACTGAAAATGAATGATGATTTCCATTACTGCAACCAGTATACATGAAAATATACGTGAAAAGTAAATACACATTATAAACCATATTCATTGTTTTTAGTTTTTTTATAATGGTCATAATAATTTATAATTTCATGCATTTAGCCATGTTTGAGAACGCAAAGGAGTAGCTGTATGACAGATGGGGGTAGACATTCACGAGGGAGAAGAAGTTGGATGAAAAACCCATTTCCCTCCCGATGACAATTGCTCTTAACATAAAAGTCATTTTCTCTCTCTTCCCTACGGCACCAACTAGAGGTCGAAGGCCTAGTGTTTCATACCTTAATCCTGAACCCAGAACTGCTCTTGCTGTCTCACTCTTAGTGTCTCAAGCCAAAATTGCTGTCCTTAGTCACCTTCCTATTCCTTGAAGTCTGAACAAAATTCCCCATTGTAGCTTCAAGCCCTTTGCTGCATGAGTCCCCTTACAATCCCACAAGAAGCAAATCATACTGTAAAATCTTACATTAGCTAGAATAACTAATCCAATGACTTCTCAGAACACATTGCTTGAGCATTGTTTTTTATATTAGCAAAATAAAAATGTAGTACTATAAGAAATTTAATGCATGACCAGCAAGAGTAACATTCCCTATACCTCAGAATATTAAAAGCACAATCAAAGGAAAGCACATTAGTGAACAGGGAGTTGATAATGCATATAAAATCAGTAAGTATAATTATGATACTTAGCCTGACCATTAAAATCCAGGTAAGAACTATGCCTTGTGGAGCTGGTCTCAAAGCATGCATGACTTTGATTTTTTATTATTTATTTATTTATTTCTTGGGTGGAAAGATAAGGTCTATAAGTCTTTCTGGGGTGACTAAGTCAATTCAGCATGGATGTTTCACTGCTTTTCATGTTAAGGTGTAATTTCATGTGGATGATCTTATGACAAGTGTGGAAGTCACGTATTTCATCTGTCTCTTGGCTAGGGGGAAAAAGCGTATCTTGAAAAAAAGAAAAAAACGACACATTTTTTTTTGTGACTGCAGACTTTTGAAATGAAAGTTCTCTTTTTCCCCTCAAGTGTGTGACCTTGGTAGAAATTTTCCATTCTGTGCCTAGTCAGAACAGTAACAAGTCTCACAATGATCAAGGCAATGGGAATAAAAAGAAAAAAAAAAGATAAATCCATTACCTACGCATACAAGGAATGCTAATTTCTACACTGCGGCCTGCGCTTACCTTCAATGCTCTCGGGGCTTTATTTCCTTGTTTTGTTGTGTTTTGAGTTTGTCTCACTAACATTAACATTTATGTTTAGTTTCATTGGGATTCCACCAAAAAGATACACAGTAGCAATTTGTCTCTCTGTCTTCCTGTGTGGCCATCTGGGTGTTTGTCTGTGTTTTTTTGGCAGGTTGTACTAAAAATTTCTGATTCAAGTGTATTCATACCATTTTCTAAATATATCCATAAAGAATTATACAATATCTGCAATGCTTGTACTCATAATTAGAACAATTGTGGTGATGCCAGAACAAATCACTGCAGTCAATATATAATTTATTAGGAAATCACTTCGCAAAATCCATTATAAGGGGAAGGAGATAGCAGGGGCACCGTCTGGTGCAGTGACTTCATTTTTTAAGGATAAGGGTTGCAGATCCTACCTTCTGCACTTTGTGCCCCACAATGGACTGACACCAAAGCTAGGGTGGCTTGTTCTCCCTGGTTTAGGTTCCAGGTTCACAGTGTACTGGATAACAGACTGAACCGGGAAGGATGGATAGATAAGGGAAGGACAATGCAGCATTTAACCACTTATGCCATACAGCTAGGTTTCATGTTTTATAGTCTATTATCATGCTTCACAGATTCATTGACACAATCACAAATTTCCCTTGCATAGCATAAATGTTACCATATCTGTTCCCACCCCCTTTACTTTCTAAATGGATGTCACCTTTTTTTTTAAAAAAGTAATTTTGTTTAATTTAGTCTATATTTGTTTGTGTAAGATGATTGTTACAAGGCTGCAGTTAGTGATAAATGAAGAGAATTTAAGAAGGCCGCATAAATGTCACTGGCTTGATGTGTTAATTAATTGAGCTGACCGTACTAGAATAATGTGACCCATGGTTTGTTAATCACAAGTAAAACATACCGATAGACTCTATCGGTATGTTTTACTTGTGATTAACAAACCATAGAGGAAGCCTACATTACACAGAACCTTGAAATAAAATGCCAGTAGAGGTTTACTCCTTTAAATCTCCTCTGCTCACTAGGTTATCTCCAGCAGTATAGTCTCAGTTTGTCCAAAGCTTTTCTTTCCTACCAACCTTAAACATCTCTGAATAATATATATGGGCTGAAATCCCAATGCCCCCATCCTTGTTATCTCTACTTACTGGCATAGGCTGTAGGTTCACTGTGACCATGTATTTGATAAATGGTTATGGAAGCATAATTACGTGTTAATATATTACAGGTAATCATTTGAAATTTTGAAGTTAACATAGTAAAAAAGAGTAAGATTTTTCTTGCAAATGTTTTCCATTAAAAATGTATATAGAATATATTTAGTATTTTCATGGAACAATTAATATATTCATGTAAATTGTCTGTCATCTGAAAGGCTGAGTAACAAGTTGTTCCACATTCAAAATGGCTGCAGTTTCCAATAGCTGAACTAATTTCAGAGAAATGGTGCTATTATCTGATGTTACTATTGTCATTATATAACTAGTTCTATTAAGTTACTACTCAAGCACAAATCATGAACAAATAGTAACTGAATTTAATATATTAACAGTTATGACAGATTAATGATGAACAGGGGATCAGTATGTAACTAACACTTAATTTATGGTTAATTAATACACTGTATAGACAAAAGTATCATGACACCTGGCCATTACACCTACAGGAACTTATGACATACCATTCAAAATCCATTGGCATCAATATTAAGTTTGTCCCTCCTTTGTAGCTATAACATCTGCAACTCTTTTGGGAATGCTTTCCACAAGATTTTGGAGTGTGTCTGTGGGAATTTTTGCCCATTCCTCCAGAAGAGCATTTGTGAGGTCAGGCGCTGGTGTTGGACATGAAGGCCTGGCTCGCAATGTCCACTCTAGTTCATCACAAAAGTGTTTGATGGGGTTGAGGTCAGGGCTCTGTGTAGGCCAGTCAAGTTCTTCCATACAAAACTCACCCGACCATATCTTAATTGACTTGCTTTATTTACTGGGTCAAAGTCATGTTGGAATAGAAAAGGGCATTCCCCAAACTGCTCCTACAAAGTTGGAAGCATTGAATTGTCCAAAATGTCTTGGTATGCTGAAGCATTACGAGTTGCCATCACTGGAACTAAGGGGCCTAGCCCAACTTCTGAAAACCTACCAAATATCACTATCCCTCCTCCACCAAACTTTACAGGTGACACAATGCAGTCAAGCAGGTAATGTTCTCCTAGCATCCGCCAAACCCAGATTCATTCATCAGACTGTTAGACACAGAAGCGTAATTGGCTACTCCACAGAACACATTTCCACTTCTCCAGTGTCCAATTGGGGTGTGCTTTACACCATTCCATCTGAAGCTTGGTGATGCCAGGCTTGCATGCAGCTGCTCAGCCATGGAGGCCCATTCCATGAAGCTCCCCGCCTCAGTTTTTGTGCTGGGGTCAATGCCAGAGGAAGTTTGGAACTTGAATCAACAGAGCATTGGTGACTATTATGCACTATGAGCCCCAGGACTCATATCTGTTACTTTACGTGGTCCGTCACATCATTGCTGCATTTCTGATGCTCCCACTTTGCAATAATGCCACTTGCAGTTGACAGTGGAATATCTATCAGGGAAGAAATTACATGAACTGACATATTGGAAAGGTGGCATCCTATCACAGTGCCACACTGGAATTCACTAAACTCTTCAGAATGATCCATTCTTTCAAACATGTTTATAACCCTGACTGCATGGCTAGGTGCTTGACTTTATACATTTGTGGCAATGGGTTTGAATGAAACACCTGAATTCAATGATAAACAGTTTGTCCCAATACTTTTGCCCATCTTGTGCACATTAATTAGTGGTGTACTTCTACATTATTTGTGTTACCCACTATCTTTTTGCCGCCGTTACCAGCAAAATATTTACAGCTGGGACTCTGTACCTGAAAAGTATTTACAGCATTTAGCAACATGAGTGACATGTACACTGCATGGCAAAAGGTCTGTACTGATTACTTATGTCAAGCCCCGCTCCGAGCGATCCTCGTGTATGCCACGCCCACCTTGTTACCAAGTGTTTTTCCCTGATTTCCGTCACCTGTCTCGTGTTGCCGAACTGCCTGTCTCATGTATATGAAGTCTGCGGCAGCGTAGGTCCGGCAGACTGGTCATTAATGTTCACTGATGTTAGTAATGTTCATTGATGTCTGTGGATGTTCGTGCCAAACGTCTCCCCATGGTGGTTGTGCATGTAAAATAAACCCCGTCTTCCCGGATTCCTGCCTGGACTTCCTGGTTTTACCGCTGTACCGCCGCGAAGCGTGTCAACTTACTTTTGGATATTATGAAATGGAGTCTGGTCATTCTGTCATGGTCCGGAAATGCGGGAGGCCAGAGAAGGCCATTGGGCCAAACAAACAAGGGGTTTATTAAAGAAAACTGGAATAGGACAACAACACAGACTACGTAGGGTAGAAGAGAAGGCACTACTAGCAAGACAGAAACTGGCACACACGAAAGGGGACTGGAGCGCACAGGACTGAAGGATGCTTCTGACATGGCATGTGAGGGAGCAGACAAGAGGCACCCGGGGTGACCCACAAAAGGGCTGCAGTAAAAGGTAAGTCTAAACAAGCAACATGTATACAGAATATGGTTCATTAGCCATACTAGAGAGATCGAGGTGAAGATATGTATACATTCTGATTATTTTTTTATCATCAAAAGTTGTATTTATACATTGTAGTGATTTTTCTTACATGGTACACGACTAGAAAGTCAGTTTGTTTCAAATGGTGTGGAAAAGTACTGATATTAAGGGACAAAGCTCATTGATATTTTAAAAAAATTTTTTGACGAATGAGCAGCTGTAGTATGTTTATGCAACAGGTATATATTGAGCATGCTTTCGTAATAAATGCACATTGATTGACATAACATGTCTAAAATTTACCCTTATGAACTAAATCAAATTTATATAACTGCCTGAATTCCTGTGGCATTCTGAAGCTATATATACTATCAGTGAAACGTTTTTGCACATACTGACATTTTGTACATTTACATGTTACTCAGTTAACATTTACTAATAATCCACTCAATATTCTTTGCTAATGGATATATTTACAGTATGTTCACCATTAGAGCACCTTTATTAGCAAGAAAATGACATTATCTTCGATTAATCAAAGTAACCTCCTCTAGCAGTTATAGGAGCAGAGAAAAATTGAGGCATTCTTTATAAAAAGGACATTAAATGGTGCTCTGTTTCATGGGATGAAACAGTTAACTAGTGCATGTGAAGTTAAATGGCAGCCTAGAAATTGACTATCCCATCACCACACAAGAGGTCTATATCAGGCTGGTGGAAAAATGTTTTGACCTAATGTAGCCCAAATCCAAGCCACATTGTTTTAGTCCTAAAATCAGCAGTTGTTTGTGACCTGAAAAGTCACAGAGTTTAAGCAATTATGTATGGAGTGGGCCTTAACTCCGGTCAGTGCTGTGAGCGACTGACAAATATAGAAAGTGTTTTGTTGCAATCATTGCAGCCAAAGTAACAGAATGAGATATTGAGGAGAAGAGGCCAACTTATTTTTTCATTGCAGGGTTATTATTGCTCCATATATTTCTAAATATTTGTTTTAAGTATCAAAATCTTTTTCCCCCTTTATTCTTTTGAAGATATAATGAAATTATGACAAATATGGAATACAGGGAAAAATCCAACACGGACAAATATGCTTTCATGGTACTGAATGTCATAATGATGCGATTATTTTTTTAAGGATGGATGGAACAGACAGATCCTCAAGAATGGTACATTGTTGCACTGAATTTCACACTTTCTGGATCATAAATTTTTTTTGTATGCTGGTATTGCAAAAACTGTATATTGCATTAATACAATTTTGTAAACTGCACTGCCAAAGGAAAACATCTATAATGATCATTCTGCTCGAACACTGGAAATAAGTCACCAGAGAGAATACTGACTGAAGATACTCTCTTATAATCTGAAGATTACAGGTACAAGTCCCAGAAGGAGACTCGCTGTAGTACTCTTGAGGATGGTGCTTAACCTGTGTTGGCCCAGTAGAAATACTTATCAGTAAACATGTCTTCTGATAACAGTAGTGCCTGAGTGTACTCTGTGTTGTGTTGTTTGGAGGAACTGAAATATCTTTGATGGTCACCACAGCACTTTGCTATGAACAAATTAAGGGGTAAAAAACCTTTCAAACCTGCTGAAAACTGAAAATAAACTTTTTTTCACCAAGAAACAATGATGCAAAAAAGAACAATATAAATAAAGTGCCTAAGGCTTTAACATTACCCATACAAATGTTTATATCAATTAAAAAATAAATTCTTATCTGTGTGTGCGCATTGTGTGTACAATGACAACAAGTCCAGATGCGCCACCCTCATGCGCTGCCCTGCCCCAGTGCAAATCTGGTAGGCCACCTCAGACGTCCAATAAACCGCAATGCATGGTACCAATCAACAGTTAAAAAGTTTTAGGCAGAGTTCCTTGATGTGCTTAGCCATTGAATAGTTCCTCTGGTGTTAAGAACAACTAAACATCTCTTTGACCAGCTCTGTGTCTATTGTGGTGGCACTCTGATCTGGTAGCAAATATGCCTTGGAACAGTTCATTAAGTAATTCTTGGTGACAAGAACGGATCAGTTTCTGTTATTAATGATCAGAAATTGACCCTAAAATGTGGACTCCCACTCACTCCATAGCGTCCCCAACTAGAACGGGGTACAGAAGTGCTCAGTTGGACCTGTCCAGGTGATGCAAGTGACATACAGCCCAGTTAAATCACTAGCTCAGGGTCTGTTTCCTGGGCTCACTGCAGCTCCTCATTGTCAGTTCCACCAGGTTATCACAGAAGATGGTTATATTCGACAACCACTCTCTCTACTTCCTTTCTGACCTGGGAGAGCTCTGCCCCAACACTGATTCCTCATGTCAGGGTCTGCAACAACTGGTAGCACTGAGTCAGGCAATGCTAAGACTGGTGCAGCTATTAAGGCCACCAGCCTGGAATGTGGTCCCTTTCGCAGTCAGGTGTTATAGAGAACACTACACACCAGCTGGATGATATACCAGTGAGCACCTGCCCCATCAACTACTTGTCGGTAGTTTGGCCATTGCACAACCCAAATGGCATCACCTGGAAATGCTAAGACCCTGTCCCAAGGTGAATGTCATCTTTTTCTTTGCCTCCTTGGAGTGAAAACCACCTTGAAAATGGCACTTTGCAAGTCCAGGGAGCAGAATTAAGCTGACGCTGTGATGGTATTGTGAGCCTCATCAATGAAAATCCATTGTTGTATTCAGATGGGGAAAGTCAACACAATGATAGCTGCCATCCTTTTTTCTATGATGAGGGACTAACAAACAAGGCACAGGGGCTGCTGGTTGGTAAAAAATCCCTTCTCCCACTATCTCCTCTGCTGCCTGCTTCTTTGCCTGTAGGAGATGGTAAGGCCACAGATGATTGGAGCTTAGATGTGTCACATTGAAGCTTTATCTGTTAATGTACTGAATCAATGCATAGGTGCAACCTAGCCTGCTCTTGCACAAAGCTCTGCCTTGCCATGTCGCACCACCTTGACTTTCCACCAGCACAAAGGCTTCTTGATGTCTTTCTCTGGGTGGTCTCCCATCCAGAAGTTTGTGAACCGCCCCCTCTGGTGGCTGCACAACTGGTTTAAGCCTCTCTTGCTTGTTAGTCCTTCTAGTTCCTTGCAAAATGCATCAGTTAAGATAAATGCTTTATTGTCATTGCAAGTACAATTAGATTTTAATTTGGAACGCGCCTGCAGATGCACAATATATTTACAATTAAATAGATTCTGAGGCATAAAGTAGACACACACACACAATAAGGTTCTGGTAAGTGGGTAAGTAAATTCATAGAGGTAGAGTTTTCAGTGGTCTAAATGCACATAAATATGGATATTGCACATGTGGGGTATTGCATGAAAATGTTCGAGATCAGTGCTTTGAGTTCAGAAATGTGATGGATGTGCGGTAGTGGTTAGTGGAACAATGACTGATCCCTGGAGGAATGAACTTTTAGCCATATTATGTACAACACCCATTGAAGTGAACATGTCCATTTCTACAATGCATAGACCACAGGTTTTCAAAGAAATGTACTGAAGGCCACGCCCACAGTATGACAAAGGTAGTGCCTCCCCAGATGTGTGCTGCCATAGTTGTCCAGCTCACATGTGTCTGGCTGTCTAAGCCTGGGAGCAGTCCTGCCTTGATGATGGAGATGGTCATGTATCATGTAGTCATAGATCATGTCACCCTAATGTATAAACTGGCTAACCAGAAATCCAAGGCCAAATGGAAGTCAAGGACCATGAACTCCAAGCTACCACAAATCACCAAGCCAGTACCTACTGGCTATTGCCAGGCACAGAGAAAACAGTCCTAACAGACTAGCCCTGAAAAACCCAAAACCAAACCAAACCCAAACCAAACCTCTGTCAAGGATGCTACAGAGCCCACTGCTCCAAGAGTAATGCTGATGACCAGGAAGTGAAGTGAGCACTGCTCTGCTTCAATAAGGTTGGGATCTAATTGAACCCAACACAGAGCTAGCTCAATCTCCTTAATGCTTAATCAGAGGCAGGTATGACACTTTTATCTTTTCTGTACTCTAAACAGAAACCAAACAAGCTAGCAACCACAACCAACAATGGGGTAATGCTCATGAGTGCAAGGATGAAACATGGACATTTATATTTCGGTGATACATTTGACACCCAGAAAAAAAAACCTCAAGGCAAGAATGAACTAAACACATATACTGGAAGTAATTGGACTAGGGATAAGCCTAAGACAACAAAATTGAAACCAGGCAATAGCTAGTAAAATTATCCAAATGTGATAGCATATGCAAATTAGTGTTGGGCTAACATTATCAACTCATACTGCTGCTAGTGCCTGATGTTCCGATATATATAGTGGTACATCAGAACTCGAATTTAATCTGTTCAGAACTCCAGATCGAATACTAAAAAGTTCCAGGTGTGATCGAATTTTCCCCATAGGAAATAATGGAAAACCAATTAATTGGTTCCCAGCCCCCAAAAAATTACACCTAAATGTTTTTTTTTTTTAGCATTTAAACACAAAATGAACCGAAAAAGCAAGAAGAGCATATACTGTACTAAACACATCTAAGCACATTTATCAAAACATAAATCTGTAAAGTAAGAAAATGTATGCAATGTATATAAATGTATCCAAGCAATGTGTCCTGCCCCAATCATCCAGTCCTTCCATGTGCCACGCCCCCTCGTTAATCCTGTGTGGAATCACCATGTGAACAGCTGTTTCTGGTTGTTGTCATTAGTCCTCTGTATTTCATCTGCGTTTCAGTTTGTTTCCCCACTCCGGTCATTGTATCGTCCGTCTGCGTTTTGCCTGCCTTACCTGTAATTAAACTGCGTATTCCCTGATACCCTGACGTCTGCGCCTTTGTCTCCATTCCATCCCCCGTCGGCACAACAATATTATTATAATTAAACGTATTAATGGTTTATTATTGACTCATTTCCCTGCGCGTACAAGTTCTGCAGTCGGTGTTCACGGTTTGACTTCTGAGATTCAGATAAAGCTCTAGGTAATTTTTTTTTAACTGGTTGGTTTGACTTTTAAGAAATTTGAGTTTTAACGAGTTTGAGAACTGAGGTACCACTGTATATAAAATTCTGATGGGAAAACTAATAAAGAACTTTATATAGCAACAAAAAGCAAATGCTTCAAAAAATACAAATAAATTTACAAAAAAATATAAAACACAGAAAGTTTGAATTACTGAGTGTGTGAGTATTGTGTGCTGAACAATAAGGAGTATAATGAAGACTGCAACAGTCACACATAGATGCAGGCAGTTGGGTGGGGTAGACAGCTCATTTACAGAGCTACCACAGCACCACAAGCATCTCACAGCAAGCCGAAGAAGGTGCTCGAGTGATGTGACATGGACCGGATGGACATTTCAGGGTATATTAGGCAAGACCCATCTGCATGTATCTAGGAATGCACACTGCCTGTTCACTAGTGTGCATTCCCTGAGGCACCAAAAATGTATCTATTGCAGTATATGGAACGTCTTGTGTATAACAGCTGGGCACACATACAGAAATACATCCCTGCAATTTAATGTTAACAATACAGATAACGTACAATGATCAAAACCGGGGTGTCCTTTGTTACACAGTAAACTAGTTTTTCATTAAAGGAAGAGCTAGGAGGAAAAGGAAGGTTGAATACTTAAACTAGAAGGTCCCTGAAACTTAATATAAGTTGTGCAAAAAATGAATGTAAACAATGCAGAAGGAAATGCTACAATTTCAGAAAAGAAATTCTTGGTAATTTTTTCCAAGACATCAACACTGTAATGTTAACCTTATGAAATGTTAGAAGGAAATGTTCAGAGCGCACACACACACACACACACACATAGAAAGGTGCCAGAAGAGGTGGCCTCGGCATCTATCTACGATGCCTCCTGGATCCTTCTATGGGAAGGTATTCCTGGATATTCCTGGAAGAGACCCTGGGGCAGACCAAGGACATGCTGGAGAGATTAAATCTTTTGACTTTGCTTGACTCCCGCCCCCACGACCTGGACCCAGAGAAGTGGTGCCAAATGGATGGATGGATGAGTGGATGAATGTTTTATTTGTTCTGTTTTCAAGTTTATCTTATCACACACATCTGTTCATCACCATATACACAGGTGTATCTAACATTTATAAGTCGTGTATTTTCTGAGTCATGAAAAAAATGATGCAAAGTAGAAAGACCTTGAGCAAACTCTGAAACACTTCATTTTCTGTTCTGAAACTGCTGCTGATCTGAAACTACCTATGGCTGGCCTTGTACATAACCTCCTATGCTAACACATGAACAGCAAATAGTATGGTGGATAAAGACACATATATAATAACCTGAAGCCTGTTACTTTCCTCCCATTTTGGGCCCTGCTGTAATACCCTTCAGCGGGGTGCTTACAGTTTCTCAGTTGCTTTGGCATATTTCTCAAATGACAATTAGCATTTGCAAAACAAGTATATTCTCCACACCATGATGTCACTTGTGCACAACTTCCAAATGTTTTAGTACATGCATGCAAATACAATTGTCATCATCTGGCATAATTTTCAGTCGCTTTAGATTTCTCAGTCAAAATGAATGATGTCATTTCCCATTGTACATACATACATGGATATATAAATATCGTGATCATTGTGTTAGCCACCATATGCAAAATAGTTCATCAAACATTCAGGATGATTAAAAAATAGGTTCCATAAATTGCAATGTAATGACATTGTTGTATTTTGGTTCCCACAATACAGGATTTTGTTGCCATTTCATTGTCCTTGTCTTGCCATTTCCAATTTCCTGTTTTTGTGTTATACAGTGCTGTGTGACTTTATTTGCTGTTGTACTGTGTCTTGAGATACAAAGAAGTTCCATGTACACATGAGGCCATTCTTTTGCCAGTTAACATTACATACTGCAATGCACTGTTGAAATTGGTGTCTGACATAAGAGTCAGTCTATCAGTGACAGAAAGTGTGAGATGACTGTCATTCAGAATTATGGAGCTCTTTCATACATTTAATTTTAATGGCACTGACAAATTCATTGATAAACTTATTTGGTTTTCAGACATGAGGTAATTATTTGCGGTGAGTTACGGCCTTCTGTAGCTTAACCATAGTGTTGTGTGATATTCATGAACTGCTTTGAGAAATATTGTTAGCCATGAGAATGTTATGTTTCATGAAATGTGCCAAAGCAATTATGAAAAACCATAATATGAACTGTTCCAGCAAAATACCTAGCAACAAAAAATAGTTAGAGGCTTGGCTAGACACACAAACACAAAAAAGAAAAAAACAAAAAACAAGCACAGTGAAAAAAAATTACACACATCAACTATGTCAATTAGGGTTTTGTATTGTTGGCATGTCACTTTGTTTTTTATTGCCTTTGCCTTCACTTCTGAGTATTCTTTATTTTGTTGCTGCATATCTATCAAAAACAAACAAGCATTTCTGATATTACAGAGAAAAAAATGCAATAATGTTGGTAATAATTGTTATAAGCTGAATATGTAAACAAATATGCAATACTGTTTAAAGTTTTATGCTTTCTGCATAAAGAATAAAAGTAATATAAAAAGTACAATGCATGTATTTTGACATAGAGATACTGTTTCACTGGGCTTGTTGAGTACGGTGATTTCTACTTGCCTAAGGGGGTTTATGGGATACTGACAGAATCAGTCAGCAGTCCTGAGAATCAAACTAACTATGAGATCAATTCTACAGATTCCATCTTTACTGTTACACACTATTTCATTGCATATAGATTATCTAATGGTTACAGTGCATGCATTTTTTCTACAAAATTGTAGATCACTATTTTGACATTATTTTGAACATGATAAATGTAAGTATAGATTACTTTTATATCATAACTCGCTTGTATTTCCCATTTTAATCTCAGGAGGTATATTGTTATAAATGAATGTTAAAACGTAACTGGAAAACCTTCTGTATAACTACAGGGAAAGGCAAGAAGAAATAGTAGATTCCATTCTGTAAATCACAATAGCTAGACTTAAGCACATGCAGATCCATTTAAATTTATGTTATTATATAAATTATATAATAATTCAGCTAATAATAAATTGAAATATAGAGAATGAATGACTGAACAAACATGCAAACAAACAATAAAAAACATCAAAATACAACAACTTCATCAAAAAAAATTAAGTTTTTAATCAGATATTACTGCAAGAACAAAGACTGAGAAGAAGTTCTCTGTATCTGAATATGGTCAAAAATACACTTCTTATCAAGTGTTATGACAATACCTGCAATGCAATTACTGGGAGTACTGTACTGTCAAGCTTAGTAATGCAATGCAATGACTATTAATTTCATTAATTTACATTCTAGCAATATTAAGGTGGTCCACGAACCAGTGCAAAGGGCTGATGTTTCTAGAATCATTTCTCTACAAAGCCTCATTTTGTCCATGTTGGCCTGATTATGAAACATTTAGTGGTTGCTCCATTCTGAATATTTTATTTGTATTGTTAATATTTACATAGTTTTGCATGGGGTATTTAAACAGAAACTTTTAGTATTAAGGTGCAGTTTTTATTTTATTTCTAGTTCATTCAGGGTTGACAGAAAGTCTTAGAAGCATCTGGTAATGACTCTTGCCTAAAATCTGGCAAAAGGTGTGACCTCTTTATGTTGATTATTTCCATCCATCCATCCATCCATTTTCTAAACCGCTTATCCTACTGGGTCGCAGGGGGTCCGGAGCCTATCCCGGAAGCAACGGGCATGAGGCAGGGAACAACCCTGGATGGGGGGCCAGCCC
>JABFEA020000098.1:11950666-11968459 GCA_019775915.2 Cyphomyrus plagiostoma
AAAGATAAAGCTGGTGGTGTTTAACAAAGTGCTGACTGAATTTGTCAGTTATCCACAGCAGCATCACAGGGAAGGTCTAGAGCCTATCAACAGGGAAAATGCAGGAGAAACCTGTCTAAACTGGAAGCTAGGCTGCACCAGGGCATACATACATGCATACATACATGCATTATGGGTAATGTAGCTAACCACGATTTCAGGAAACCGGTGGTTGAAAGCTACATGATACAGCAAGAATATACAAACTCCACACACAGGTTTGTAATTATATCTTTGTGGGGACTCTCCATTCATTTGTATGGGGAAAACTTTAATCCCAACATGACAACTTTAGCTCCTACATGAGAACCGTCCATTCATTTCTATGGGAAAATCCACATCACAACACCCTTAACCCCTACCCAGCCCTAACCTTAACCAAAAACAACAAAACAGAAGACTTTCAGGTTTTAACACACTCTGGGAGCATTTTGGTCATCGAATATTATCTATGCAAACCTATCCGCACATGCACACACACACACACACACACACACAAACACACACACACACACACACACACACACAAAGAGCCCCAACCCTGGAAATGTGAGGTGATAGTGATAGTCATACTCTGATACCATACTCATTTGACAATCCAGCCAAAGCTGTGACCCCCCCTGAGATGTTACATGATACAATTTATTTCTGAGAAATACTCATGCTCCATATATGGTTCATATCTCTGGCCCATGCATGTGGAGCAGGACATAAAAATGACTAAAATCAAAATGAGCATACTGAGAAGACATCGCTGTTTTCCATGATATCCTGTGTCATTGCTTTTTTATTTTGAATGGTAACATCAAGGTGTTTGTCATAAAGAACATTCCAATCAGTTGTTTGTATTAACAGCCTTCATAAATCCGGCATGCTGCAGTAGCTGAACAATTTCCCAGTCAAGGGATCCATTTTAAACTTCACAGAATGGTGCCTTTAATCATCAATGAGGTATTAATAAGCTTGTGAGTTGAATTACTAAATAATGGGAATAGTGTTTTACAGAGAGAATTCAGAATTGCCTTTCAATATTGAGAAGCTGTTATGTGTGGTTTTTTTGGAACATGAAGGCTTCTATCTACAAAGGTACTTTCCTCAGCTCAGAGTCCCAGGGAGGATCATGCCAGTCATTATTCAGCTGGTGGTGTAACCCCCTAATGATTTTACGCTTGTGAATTGTTAGAACTGGAATTACACATATCTGGAATGGAACATTAATTTTCCTTTTTTACTGAGTAAAATTGTGGCCAGTCAACTCTGCATTTAATCGTGTCCCAAGTCTGGATTTAAAATTCATACTGGAGACATAAAACAATCAATAGACAATAGCATACATAGTGAAAACATTAAATATTAGTTACTGAAGTACCATTTCACAGAATATGAAGATTACCAGCAAAGAAATCATCATTCAATCCTCCTTCTATCTATTTGTTCATTCATCCTTATGGAAATACAACTATATCCTTATGGTGTAACTGCTACTGGTTTTCATCAAAACCATAAATGGAAGTGTTGCTGAGATTATAGACTTAATCACACACTAAAATAGCATAACGTTTTTCCCAGTTGTGTTACGCAATCACACATCCAGTGCTAGGTTGCAGTGAGCCTGGAGCCTAACCCACGAAACCCACAGCACAAGAACACCCCGGAAGGGATGCAAGCCCATAACAATGAGTAACTGGGCAACTGAGGGATACCAAATCATGCAATCATGTTTTTGGGCTCCAAGCTGAAACCCCCAGAAATACAGTTTTAATATCTGAGGTACTCAGCAAAGCTTTACATATTTTAATAACTTTCAGATTTCAAGCCAGTTAAGGCAACTACAACAAACTCAAAATAATGAGAGAGCAGTGGCAATGTAAGCAGTATTTAAATCAAATCAATCAACAAAAGAAAGTTCCCCAGATTCAAGATCCAAGATTCAAGATCCATTGATGATTTACGATCCGATATTAACCCCCTATCCAATATTAATGTGATAGGTTCAACTTTATTTGATCACCCATTCTCTGCTCTTTGTCAGGCTGCATTTTTCCCGCACTATTTTTCTCCAATGGCAACTTACAGGCTGCTCTATAAAAAAACATACATTTCGTCAGAATACTGTGAAGTGTTCATCTCTTATGAAAGCTATATCTAAGTACTACCTACTTTCGAAAACAAACAAATGATGTGAATGATACAATTGTCTTTGGTCCATTTTTTCCCATTGAAGTGAAGATATGTACAAGATACTTTAGTAGTGTGTGACAGCAGTCATGAGTAATATTGTATTTTTGTACAGGTGGATTTTTACTTAAGATGAAGTAAAATAAAAAATAAAATAAAATAAAACTGAAATAGATACTGTAAACAGAACCACATTATGTGATCGTATTCTCAGGGAATAGCTTTTATTTGGGGAACAACAGATACAGGGTAGGGAACAGGATCACATAGCATAACATAACTGGCACATCTGAGTAAAAGGAAAACAGGAAAAGCAAAAGGAAACTCGAGCAAGCTGATGGGGCAGTGAACAGGTTGCAGAATGGACCCTGGAATGGATTTACTAGGGTCAAGAAAGAATGAAACATTCATAATGAAATTACTAAACAGGGAACAAACTGAATCAATATTACATACCCAAACACTTCACCTCCTGAGACTTAAGGCATGCCCTGTCCCATCTCGTATCCACAATATTGTTACAAAAAACAAAATATTTTCAAAAAATGTCTTTAAAATAACATTGACAAAAGGCAGAAAAAATAACTTCCATCAACATCTCATCCTCCCTTCCCAAGAGGGTGTCAGAGAAATCCTACTGGAATCACAAAATCAACCTTGAGACATTAAGAATTCTTGCAATCAAAAGATTTGCACCTTTGTAGATTCAGTATTTCCAAGTAAAACAAAAAAAAAAACCTGTTCAACGTGGTTGATTTATTAGAGTTTACAAAGAAAGGATATGACATTGGTTTAAAGCCCATCTTAATTTATCCATTATTACACTTGACAGGAGTTCTGGAATTGTACATTTTCATAAATGATTGCTTTGTATTTCTAATGTTTAGGAACAAAATCAGCTGGGCAATATTACATCTTCTAAATGGTATAAAATGAAAACACGGACATTCATACTTGTAGAAAATTTAGCATTAAAAACCTCCTTTATTTAGTTACTTCATTTATCCCTAGCTAATTGGAGTAGTGGTCAGTAGATGGATTAATTATTCATTTAAAAAATATGGTAGAACGTGTGATAAGCAAGGATATTATTAGAAAAAATGTCTGGAAATAGTTTTTTCTGTATTTCATTTTCTTATAATGACAGGAATGCATACATTCTTACTGCTATATAGCAGAAGGACAGGAGCAAGGACTTTATGTGGAAAAGGGTAGTAATTTAGTGAAAGCAGTGGGGAGGAATCAAAACAAAAATAAATGTTTTGTCTTCACCACAGAGAACACAGAACAGAACAAAAGCACAAAACAGACACTGAGTTGCCAAAGGACCATAATAAAATCCATATGAAGCCAGATAGATCACATTATATATGAATGTGACTTGAGAAAGGTGGGAGGTAATTGCAAGGAAAGACATTTTTCTTTTTAATAGAATATTAATATGGCACTTAATTCTTGAAACGTCTTACCCTTTATAGATAATTTTCATCAATTATGGGGGGGGGGGTTCTTTAAATTACGAATAATATCTACCCAAACAACCCACAACTGTGAATAAGATAAGTGGTCAATCAATGAATGGATCGATCATCCCAAACATGAGGAAATTAAAACATGTATGCAAGGAAACTACTTTGCCCCAAAAAGTGTGGAGCTACAATTTTGGTACTGAGAAAGAATTTCTCTTTTTTAACTATCCATCCAGCCATCCATCTTCCAAGCACTTATACTGGACAAGGTCATAGGGTCATAGCCTTCTCTTTTTTATTTCTTTTTTTTCTATATAAGGAGTGCCATGGTTTGTAAAGGTTATTTGCAAGTGAAACTTGGCAAAGAACTTCTCCAGCAAAGGAAAAAGAAGACACATTTCATTTGCTTCCAAGGCAGTGAAGACAGCAGTTTAGAATGTCGACCTCCGTTTATGATCCTGGACTATTGTAGATGAAAGCCTGCCCTGTTAATTCAGCTTTGATCTTGGATCTGGATGGTTTGTCTTCTTTGCTCCTTTTTATATTCTCTTCAGCTTGCTAAAATACGGAATACTCTGAATACATTCATTCTTATGGTTGTAATGTTTTATAATGGTATTTACTTCCACAGAATACAATACATCTGAATGCTCAGAATCTGTCAACTTAGTGCTTTTTTAATCAAATATTCAGCTAACACATAAAGGAAAATTCACTTGAGAAAACATACTTTATAGTACTTGTGATGAAATGACCCTTGGGGGAATCCTCCACACACCAGCAGGCGCTGATCAGCACCATGTGATTGGACAACAACCGGTTCCTCACCTTCAACCCAGAACCCATATGAGATGAATGCTGCCAGGAATTGGAAGGTAGCTGCTAACTCCACCAACTAAGGGTAGAACTGTCTCCCATTGTGACACTTAAAGTCCGATTCGAGAGTAGGCTAGTAGCTTATGGCATCTCTTCCCCTGCGGCTAAGCATCCTGGAGGATGGCTGCCCTGAGGGGACTGCTACCCCCTGTGCCACACACCCAAACTGAAGGACCTGTGCCCACCCACTAGATGGAAAAACCACATTGCCCCTGAGTCAGCAACCATCGCCTTTATCCTGCACCCTTTCCCCATTTCCTAAAATAAATCTCACCCCTCCAGGGGTTTTTTCATGCAACTACATCTCCCAAGCCTCTGTGCCTTCTATTCTCTGAATAAGAAGTGCATATCTGGCTGCATTTAGAATCTGGAAATAAATACAGCTTCACATTACCTAATTACAAAAAAGGAAATCTTGTAGGATGGCCAATTTAATTAAAGACAGTCATTTCTTTTTTCTTACAGAAATTCACCCTTAACATAGTCACTAGTTCCACCTTCTGTCTGCTGGCTCTTTGCCCATAATATGGAGCCTGACAATAAACTGAAGAACCAAAAATACACAAAACAAAAAAATAAAATTCACATTTACATTTCAGTATATTTTTGTTATAATACCCCATTCCAAAATATAATATTGAAAAATGCATTTTTATCACGATTTGACGTTGTAGTGAATCATAGGTTCCTTCCAGTTTAGCTTGAACAGATTCATTTCCCCAAATATCAATTAAATCCCCACCTTCAACATCCTTCCACTGACTGTTACCGCAGCTCTCCTCCATTTTTTCCTTCCTGCGCTGCCGGTGCAGGCTGATGATGTCACACATGCGTATAAGCAAAAAGCTACATGAATTCCGATCTGAGTGTTCACATTCAGGTCGCATGGCCGCAAATCGGATACGTATCCGATTTAGTACCACATATGATAGTGGCACAAATCCGATTTGAAAAGATCAGATTTGCGTGTTCGCGCAGCCCTGAAAAGATCAGAGCTGTGTCACATTAAGGCAAAAAAGTCACATCAGCATGGCAGTGTGTACATAGCCATATTTTCCATTTGTGCAAGTACAGGCGCACTGGAATACTTCTCTTCACCAACCCCATCTTGCTCTGCAGAGTTTGGGGGTCACAGCACAGGGTCACACTGCAAGCAAGTTAAATTAATTCATTTTGCCTTTTAAAAGTATATCCTATATTGTTATTCAATCCATACAGACCCAATAATTATTTTTTCCTTTAAATAATACTTACTTGAATTTATAGAATTCAAAAAAAGCATTTAAAATAACATTCAAAGTAACACAACATGCATTAACTTACATGCACTACATTGTCATTCACAGAACACACATTTGCACAGTGGATATATAAAGTGCACACAGCCCTCATAAAATAGCGGGTTTTTCTGATATATACAAATGAGACCACAATAAATCATTTCAAAACTTCGCCACCTTTAATGTGACCTTTAACCTGTACAATTCAATTGAAAAACCAACAAATTGGTTAGGGGGAAGATATAAAAAATAAGTGTGCACTCCCTAAAATATTTTGTTGAAGCACATTTTGATTTAATTACAGCATTCAGTCTTTTTGGGTAGAAGTGCATTAGCATGCCACATCTTGACCTGACAATATGTTCCAAATCTCTCAGATTATGAGGGCATCTCTTGTGCACAGCCCTCTTCAGGTCACCTTGCAAATTTTCAATTGGATTTAGATCTGGCTGGGTCATTTCAAAGCTTTAACTTTCTTCTGGTGAAGCCATTCTTTTGTTGATTTGGATGTATACTTGGAGTCATTGTCATGCTGAATGGTGAAATTCCTCTTCACCTTCAGCTTTCTAGCAGACACCTGAGGGTTTTGGGCCAAAATTTATAGTCATGAGTATGTAGTTCAGATTTGATCTCAAATATGTTAGATATGTATGACATCATGGTGATATTTAATGTATATCATGTCCAGACTGGGAAGGGAGTGGACAGAGTATGACAGACCAACAGAGTACACAGAGCAGACAACACATAAGACCTGAGGGGCAGAACCACGGGCCGGGACAGGACACAGGCAGGGGCCTGACCAGGGACCAAGAGGACAGCAGGAGAAAACACTTCGATGAAACAGACCAAAGATGGGGCGAAACCAGGTACCAAGAACACACAGAAGAATGAATATTAAACATCAACTGGGACTAAGGAGCAGAAGAGACAGACAGAGACAAACAGAACATGCCACCCCACAACAAGCAAGCAGAAATACAATGGAGACAGTGGAGGAGGCAATAAGGGGTACAGGCCAGGGTAAAACAAAGGCAGAACAGGACACTCACTGGGACTGAGGTGTGACGAATGAAAAAAGGGGCATCTGGGGAGTCTTCCAGACCCCAGGGAGCTGGGTGACAGTTCAACGGCGAGGTGGAGCACGTCTGGCCCATCTGACCTAGGGGTCTTGGAGGCCCAGTGGGGCTGGAGGATACAAAGAGGCTTGCGGGAACAGAGCAGTAGGGCACCAAGGGGTGAGTGGGGCCGGATGGCACTGATAGACCAGTGAGGCTGAAGACTATCAAGGAGACAATAGGGCTGGAGCAGGGTTCCGCTAT
The DNA here is from genome assembly GCA_019775915.2 of Cyphomyrus plagiostoma. Classification (NCBI taxonomy): domain Eukaryota; kingdom Metazoa; phylum Chordata; class Actinopteri; order Osteoglossiformes; family Mormyridae; genus Cyphomyrus; species Cyphomyrus plagiostoma. The sequence continues at coordinate 11,957,831 of JABFEA020000098.1, forward strand.
GGGCTCTTCCATCTGGGCCTCAGCAGGACAATCACCCAGGGAGGCAACGCTGGGTGAATGTAAATCTGGAAGGCTGGCATGGATGGTATGCCCCCATCTCTCTCTCCAGGTGACAAAGACTCGGTCGGCCCCTCTCTGTGGCCTCAGCTGACAGAGGTAGTTGACCTGGAACATAGGTGATCGGGAAGACAGGGACTGAGATGATTAGGTGGGCACCAGCAGGACCTCAGGAGATGAGGCTGGAGCCAACAGAACATGTGAATGGGGTGTAACTATGACACCTGGAGGTGAGCAGGGCGCAACCAGTACAGCTGGAGGTTGGCAGTCCAATAACAGTCAAATAAGGGTCAATTGCAGCTGGGACACTTGGAGACACACAGGGCACAGCCAGGACACCTGGAGGCTGGCAGCCTAATAATAGTTGAATATGGGTCAATCGCAGCCGGGATGCCTGGAGGTGAAGGTGGTGCAGCAAGGACACCTGGAGGCAAGCAGCACAAAGGGGCCCCCTTTCAGGGCAAGAGCTGGGGACTGGGGCGGAGAGACCCTCACAGGGCCAGGGCCCAAGGGCACTAATGGAGTGGCTCTCTCTGGGTTGGTATTCCAGAGTATATATTGCAGTATTTTGGAAAATATAAATACAGTAAAACCTTGAATTGCAAGCATAATTTGTTCCGGAAACATGCTCGTAATGCAAAGAACTCATATATCAAAGTGAATTTTCTCATTAAAAATAATGGAAACATTACAACTCATGATTTGTTCCACAATCCTTAAATATTCGTATAAAAATGACTAATACAAAATATAAAGTAAAAATACATAAAACAAATTAACCTGTACTTTACCTTTGAAAAGAATTGTGAATGGTGTGAGGGATGTGAGAGAAAGGAGAAGAGGAGGGTTATTTTGTAGGATGACTTTCACTATAATGGAATCACTGCTAGCACATTATCACTAGCGGACAGTTAGGATGAACAGTTTTTTCAGTTCTTTTCCTAAGTAGATTGTACGAACAGGTCATGACAGCTATCTGTTGGCTCACTGGAATCTTTCTCTTTTTGTGCGACTTTAACAAGGAACCTATCAATGACAGCTGCTTTTGCCTCCTTCTCAATTTTGTGGAAATGTGGACTTTGCATTTGTCGTTAAACAGATTCATCACTCACACTGTTACACCCTTATTTGGGTGGTGCTTTTCTACTAAATTTTGACTATATGAGTGTGGCACACAAACTGGGACCAAGCTTCGGAAATGATTACCTACAATCCCGCAGCGAGAGAGCGAGGAACCATCGGCTCAGTTGTGATTATGTAAAGCTCGGCAAGACCTTGCTCGTTTAACAAGTAAATTTAAAAAAAAAAAAAATTTGCTTGTCTTGCAAAAAACTTGCAAAGTTTGACTGTATTATTTTTTAATAAATGGAAATGTTTTTTTAATATACAGTGGTACCTCGGTTCACAAACTCACTATAACTCAAATTTCATAAAAGTCAAACAAACCAGTTTGACCTAGAACTCGATCTGAATATCAGAAGTCAAACCGTGAATGCTGACATAATATTAATTGTACGTGCCAGAAAATGAGTCACATGGCACCTCTGTGAGCGGAAACAAAAGGTAACGGTTCAATGTCAGCCTCGCATTTTCTGTAGTAGCAGCACTTGTTGGTGATAATGCTATTTTATTGAAAATACTGTAATAATCAGGTAATACACTGTACTTCATATCATTTTGTTAGCTATTACTCACCAAAAAGTTACACAATACTTGTTCAAATGTTACAACCTAAAAGTGTTCTATTCACAAACAAATTAACGAATACAGAGTAATAATAAAAATAAACAATGGGCCGGATTCAAAGTTTTTATTGTCATCTACAGACTACAATGCAATTTTTACTTGAATGCCTTCTTCACAGACTGGACGATTCATTAATTAAAGCAGTGCAACATTAGAGTAACTAACAATAAATAAACTACTAACTTACTATTTCATGTACTATTAGAGCATTTATGCCATTTATTTAAACTTTATTTTACCAGGTAAATTAACTGGAAACCAGTTCTCACTGCTTTACGTGATATTCGGGAGAAATAGCAGATTACGCATTGGAACTGCCCGAGATACAAACGTCATGCATGTAACTAAACTCTTCAGCCATGCGTGACCCACGCCCTGCTTACTGAGGCATCGAAGCATCCCTGGGGGTAGGGAAGGCTGCAGGGATCTGTGAAGCTTTCCAGGCTGGTGGTAAGGCTGTCTTCATGGCATTGCAGACAATCTTTGCTTCCATTTGGGAGCCCGGCATCACCTCAATTGACTGGAAAATGGGACTTGCAGTCCTATCTCAAAAGGAAAGGGTGATCGCCTGGATTGCGACAACTACAGGGGGATAACGCTGCTTTCAATGCTGGGTAAGGTCCTTGCTATGGTCATCCATAACAGGATCCCTTGCTTGTCTGTCAACGACCAGAGTCTGGGTTTACATCTAAGAATTCTACCATCAACTGTATCATGGTACTGAGGGTTCTCATTGAGTGCAAGCGCGAACATCAGCAGAGGTTCTTTGCAGCTTTTGTCGATTTTCATAAAGCATTCAACACAGTTGATCGAGTTGCCCTGTGGGACATCCTGAGACTTCGCGGGATCCCCCCCGAAGTTGCTGGACATCATGGCCGCTCTGTACACTGGTACTGTGAGTAGGGTGGAGGGAAAACTTCTGCATTCTACCCAGTTGATTCTGGAGTTTTCCAGGGGTGTGTTCTTGCTCTTACTCTGTTCAATACTTGTATGGAATGGGTTATGGGCAGGGTTGTGGGGTTCAGCAGTTGTGGGGTGTCCATTGGTGAAGAAAGATTTATTGTTCTCGACTTTGCCGACAATGCTGTAATCTTAGTGGAGTCAATGATCAGGGCTCTCGAGAGACTGAGCAAAGAGCCTGAGTGTCTGGGATTGACTAAGATCCAAGCAATACTGTATGGCTGTGTGACGTGGACACTGTCCAGTGAGCTGAAACAAAGAATGGACTCCTTCGGTACTGTCTAAGATTTCTTGGGTACTACTGGTTTGAGTCCCGAATGAGGCACATTACCTGTGTAATGATTTAGCCTCAGTTATGGCACTATTGCCAGGTAGTGCATTTCCCTGCAGGATTCTCATTGCTGAGGACCCAAGCGGCTGGACCAGGCCAAAGGGACGCCCATGTAACACCTGGCTTCAGCGGATGGATAGGCATTTCTGGAGGATAAGAATGGACCATGTGTGTCTGCCTAGGGGGTTGCCGGGCAGGATCCTGATGAGTTTTGTTGGGTTGTGGCAATGTGCTGCATAAACGCATGCTCCCCAACCTGACCAGACCTGACTTGCCATAGTAGTAGTCATCATTACAACCGCCAAGTCCAATTGTTAAAAAATGCAGCATGCTCTTTGAACTTGACTGACAACACAGGAGTAGTTTAGTCTGGTTTTGTTCCTGTGACAAGCACAATATAATCTATCACATTTTAGAAAAGAGAATTTATGTGCTCACTTCAAAGCTATACTTTAAAAAAAAATGAGGAACAAGAACCTTCACCAAAAACATAGTGGAGTCAAATGTACAATATTTGTCTTTCAAATGTAGTGGAGTAAAAGTCATGTTTCCAAATTGATATTCAAATGCAGATACTCAAAAAATATACTTAAGTGTAGTACTCACGTAAATGTACTTTATTACATGGCTCTGTACTAGCTATTAGCTTGATGAGTGATTAAATGTAGTACAGTGATACATGTTATTTCTGGCTATCCAAGTTTTATGTGAAATTTTAGTAGAGACATAAAAGATCACAGTCTCTACAATCTCTATGAAAAGTAGATCATGAATGTCTTCAAGATTAATCATGATAAGTTGTCAGATAGCCCACCCCTAAATTGAGTGTAGTAGGACGTTCTTCATCACCATCACCACACTGCTCTGAACAAAGACCAGCCTTCAAATCATAGACGAGATGTGTAGATAAAGCTAAGCATATTGGGGATCACAGTCAGTATTGTACAACAGTTGGTCATATTTCTGACTGAAGCACTGTTGCATATGTTCCCAAATTTCTAATGATACGTGGTCAACTTTATCTGCTAGCATTAGCTAGCTATCATAAGCTAGGTAGCTACATTGAGACACTGGGAGCATTGAGCAGCAAATGAAGTTAGAAACCTAGCTGTTTGTTAGTTTATTTACTAATTGTGAGAAATTTAAATGTCAGAAACTAAAAATGTTAGATGCATCTTGAGCAGAAATACATTAATGTTAGCTAGTTCTTATTAGCTCCATAGCTACTAGCTAGCTTACTAACAAGTCCCACTAAATCTTGATTATTGAAGTGAATGGATAACTTGCTAACTATTTTCATTAGAATGACACAGTCCATGCTATCGTCATATATTTTACATTAGTTATTTATGTTTTTTTATTGAGATTAAGTTGGCAATTATTATGTCCCACTCGTTCAATCCTCCCATGTGCTACTCCCCCATCTCTACCTTGTGTGGAATTTCCGCGTTCCCAGTAGTTTTGAGTCATTTGATTGCTGTTGTGTATTTTAGTCCACATCAGAATATGTTTTGCTTCTGACCGGCGGTTGCATGCGGTTCCATCAGCTCCTGCTCAGCTGTCACCTGCGGGCCCCCTGGCTCAATTGACCCCCTGGTGGTCACTTGCAGTTTCTCCTGCGGTAACTTGTCGATCATCTGCAGTGCCACCTGCCTGCGGCAACTTCAACTCCCTCCTCGCCTCCTCCAGTGTCCCTTTGCCTTCCTCCTCGCCTCGTCCTGTTGCTCCTGCCTTTTGCCCACATGGGATCCCTCCAGCTTTCTGGTTCGCCCTACCCATGGCCTCTTTGCCCCCTGATTGTGTTCCCCCTGTGGGCGATTCCCTCATGTTTGCCCCCTGTCTATTTGGGTCTTCTTGCTCTCGCCTGGTAGTATATTTTTCCATGCAGGCATGGGGGTTCATGTTTCTTGACCATGCTGTAGGAACTATAGGAAAAAAAGATATATGTGGCAGTAAAGTGTTTTTAAGACCTCCGTTTATTTCTTCTTTTCAAGAAGGATAGTATATACTTGCATTTCTACTGTAGTTCACTTATCAACCATTAATCATACATGAACAACTGTAATTAAAAATATTTGCTTTCTAAATTCACAAACGTTTTTGAATGTTTCATTGGTCGAGGTAGGTAATTTCTGTCCAGGCATCAGTCAGTTTGACCACGGATTGGACCAGGATTAAAATTGCCCCTCAATTAATTTTTCTGAGCATGGGAACGGCTATCACTATCAATTTTGAAGGCCCACATTCCCATCAGCCCACTGGGAAAATGCCTGTTGGGTCAGATGGCCAGCCCAGGCTTGGCCCCATTAAACTGTCCAGTTTCCATTCGGTTTCTTCATATTTTCCGGTACTGTACCACTATATAATTTCTTGTTTGAAATATTCTTAAATTATAGTACATTATAATCCTACATTGTATATAAGTGAAAATTGTGTGTTTTACATCAAACATGTCTCAAAATAATACATTTCTCCTGTGGTATATTATACAGACTGACTGTATTATCCTGACAAGCTCAGTACTTGTTATTATGATAAGTTTAGAGTACTTTTCTAAAAATTACTATCACTGGAGAGATTTTCCAAGACATTTTTTTTGGTTTCCATGGCTACAGTAACGTTTTTCATTTTTACCTTGGACTGTCCTTTTCTTCAGTAAAAAGCATGTCTGCCTTTGATTCAAATGTCATTAATGGTGTTCTGTATGTATGTGGTTGCATGTGTGTTATGTAACTTCTAACTAAATTTTATTGATGCATATGTTTTATTGAGTGCATACATAAAAGTGCAGTAGATAAAATCATAATTAGAAACTGTGAACAATCAGTATAATTGTAGACAGAGTTAATGTGTCTCTGTGGAAAGATGGGGAGTCAAATGGGGAGTGTAATGTGAGCCTTGTTAAGCAAACAGGAAACAGAGCAACTGTTCCACTGTAGTGTGAATCGCATGCCAGGGGGTGCATGAAATATTAAAGCAGTTTTGGTTGTTCTAATGCAATAATGCTTCTTATACTGCATACCAATTAAGGGTGAGTGGGAAGAGTAACCACAAGATGCCAAAAAACATTCAACTACCTTCAAATAAACCATGTATTTCTACATAATTAGAGCAATTTTTAAACTAAATTACTGGGTTCATGGTTTACAAAGTACAAACAAATACACAAGGCATACAAACATCCAAACACACGTATACACCTATACAATGAGATCAATAACAGATGTTTTAGCTTGTGTTCAGTGAAGAGAGTAGCTTTTTGTCTGTGTTGGACTACAACTTTCTCCATGTGACCCCGGCTGACGGTGCTTTAATGAAACGGCCAGCATGTAGGAAATCGACTAGGTCTTCATTCCTTTTCCAATTTCCCAACCCAAGAGCTATTTTGATTTATTCCTCACACTTTTAATGCCTGGTGGCTGTGTGCAAATTTCAATTTATTGGCTTTTCTCCTCCTGGGAAGATGCAAGGTTGTTATCTTCCAGAGGTGGAGTCACCTATCACTCCTAACAATGTCCCGTTCTTGCTAAAATTATAGGGAAAAAAATCATTGGCAAGACCTCTCAAAAATTTTTGCCTCAATATTTTATGCTATATTTATGAAGTGAAGGAATCAAATTCTGGAAGCAAGTATTAAGAGCAGTGTGCTTGCTGTTGTTCTGAACATCACCATTTGAATCTGCAGACATCCCATCCGTTTGAAGACAATTTTTCAATGATACTCTGCAAGGAGCGACTTTTTTATCCAACAAGTGAAGTGCACAAATCAAGTTTCACAAAGTAAGTTATGAGACATAAACAAAAGTTCATTGTACACAAAGGTGTACAAAAGCTCCATATGTTGGGATGGCACAGAACAACCCATCCTTGTCTCACAGAAGTTCTACTGCAGCCTCCTCTGGAGTCATAGTATTTGCTTCTGTTCTTCACCCTGTGTACCTTGTTGAGTTGCCACTTGTAATCATGATATGATAGCAGGGTCAAGTACTGGTCGATGGGTCACTTTGTAGAAAATTAAAAAATAAAATGAATGGTTGTATCCGGCTAATATTTCTGCCAATGGAAAGGGCATTTGTTTTATTTCCATACTCCAAACACACTAGTAAAGCATGATTTCTCTTTCTTTCCAGATCTTGCCAGAAGAAAATATTGTCTTCAAGTGGCACATTGTTAGCCCAAGTGTAATTTACTCATCCTAGATTTAAGAATGAAAAAGGATATTTCACAAAGCAAGTTAGGTCAAAAAAACCAATGATCCCAAATTCACATTATTTTCATTTAAATAAGCAAAAAATGCTGTAAAAATTCGAAGGGAAAAGAAATTAACTATTGTTCTCTTGACAAATTTGATTATTTGACCACAGGTCAAATTGCTCTCATGTTCCTATCACCATCCCTTACACAACTATTGCACCATAGAAGACAGCATTTTTTCAGTTTCCTTTACTATTTGAATTTTCAGCCCAAGAATATATTTGAATCCATTCAAATGTCACCCTATGCATACCCCTCACACAATTCTCAAATCAGGCAATTCCAATACTCCGTAAGAAGTGTGTGATCCCTGGCTATTCCCTGAATACAACCACATAATCAAAGGCAACTCATTTCAGAAGCATTACATTTTACAAGTCATCATTCACATTTCGCCTTCTGCTGTCAGGTATAAATCAGGGGAGTCTCTGACTCTAACTGCTGCAAAGCTATGCCAAAGACAGTAATCACATTTCTAGGGAGATGGAACTCAAATATCCATATGCACTAATAACCACCCCATTTATCATAGCCTGTCAATGTTTCATTGTTAGTCAGAACACAGTTTAATAACACTGCTTTCTCCCAGCTCAAAGCATTTCTCAACCAAAACCATAACTTTCCAGTTCTTGTATTGGGGATCAACAACCTCACCTGACAATGACCAGTTTAATCCCCTAATGGAGTCTAAAGGTGTTCTCACACATGGCCCTGTTGCCTGAAAACCACACTTGGCCATGATACCTTGGCCTTGGTCTCATGCCTGAGTTTGATTGTCCCCCCTGCTCCCCACCCATGCTGGTCTGCACTCACATTGTGTTTAATGGTCCAGGCCTGAGCACTGTTTCCTTATCACCATGCATTTTGTGTAGAAGAATATATAGGAAGAAAAGTTCTATTGCACAGCAGCAAGGGGTTTATGAGTAACATCCTTATTTTGTGGTTTATTTAAAGTAATTTTGGGTGCGATGATACACAGCCCTCATCCATGTACCAGTCGCATCACTGACATCATGTCTATGATCGTTGCGCGGGCTTGGTCAGCGATCATACTAGGCATACAGGTACCATGACTGAGTCCAACTGAACCATACCGCAGCATATCTCCCCAGGTGGCTGGGCACGGCACGGCATGATCACACTAGTCAAACTAACTGAACTTTGGGGTTCAAATGTGCTTGGGCACGGTACGGCTCATCTAATGTCAGTACACTCTTTCTTTGGTCAGTACACCAAAGAAATCAGTGTGTGTTTAACACCATGAAACTAATGAAATACTCGCCATACAACCCTCAACACAATTCAAAAGGGGCATATTTTATATTCATTGACTCGTCATTCGGAATCTTTATAAAATAGACATGATCCTAGCCTCACCCTTATGATATCCCCACCAAGTTTCTCTAAATGATGGTCAAACTTGCTTTTATTGTTTGTGTTTATTGTTTTTATTGTCATTAAGTAGCATTAAAAATTCAGTGGATTATAAAATAAGGGCTAAGTTTTGCTGTTTATACAAGCTTGTCCCATTCAGCTGCCTTGGGTCCAAAAATTCCAACCAAGAAAAAAAGAACTTTTCTTGTTTTGTTATTTTTTTGTGAGACAATGGGATATGCCACAAGGTATTTAAATTTTTGATCAGCCTCTGCTGCTTGAGGAAGCCCCAAGCAATATAATAATAATAATAAAAAAAAATCCTTTATCACCAATACAACTCGAATACCCCTAATACCTTAAAACATTATAAATAATAAAATTGAAAGCATAAACAAAGAATCCTGTATTAGGTGGAGTAAAACTGTAGATTTATCATTCTTATTCAAAAACCACCCGGGAGCCCAGCATCACTATGTAATGACCATTAGAAAACAGCTTCTCGGTTTCTGAGAAAACATTTACCGTGTGGACCCTGTTCTTTTCACTTAATCAATTAAAAGTAATTACTCAATCATCACTGTCAGTTGTCAGTATTTATTACTACTTTTACACTTATAATTTACAATGAAAGGCATATTTTTCATATTTTATATATGAATAAATGATATGCTGCCAGTATAAAATTTGTTTATTTAAAAATAACAGTTCCTTTCTAAAGTGTGAAACAGCGAATCTCTGCAATATGGTCCCTTAACCTCAAATAGCACATGACTTTGAGGAACATAATGATGAAAATGACGGGTTGATCTGCTCACAGATTGATTCTTACATATTGAATAGTACTGAAACTCTATTTGGTCTTATGCTGAGGGCTCAGTATACATGATAGATTCACTCACTCTGAAAAAACTGACATTTCATTCATCTGAGAAAGTCTGTGGCACCATGCAAATCCCAGTCCCCTGAAATAGTGCCCTAGTCCGATATTCAGTGTTTTTGCACATTTTTAACATCAATTTTTTTCAGCTCTTTTGTCCATTGTAGTCCTGTACTAAGGGAGTTAGAGGAAATGAACAGCATCAAAATTCAGTTATTCTTTCATTGATTTAGGTAATCAAGAATGTAAATTTCAGTGAAAAAGGTGGTACCCCTCTTCCATTAATCCAATCCAAAAATGTGGATTTGGGTGAATTGTTTGAATTTTTTTTTATAATCGATACTGATTTGAAATAACACTGCCTCATTATGTCCCACTATCTTTAGCCCTCTCTACCAGACTGAATTTAACACTGCAGAAATTCTTGACACAAATCAATTTCAGAGGCGCCCCAGAAAAGTGTTGTTTCATTTGTTTGGAGAGGATTACAACAGCGTGTCTAAGGTGCCACACTCAGAGGTATGATGTTGAGGAAGAAATAGTTCAGAAATCGTCCCAGGACTGGTCATGCTGCTAACATTTGTAAAATCATCTATCTTGGCAATAATTAATAAATGTAGAATAACACAGGGGTGTTTTGTCCACATAAGGAAAAGGACAAAATAAGGAACATGGAAGAGGAGTAAAGGATAAGCTCATCTCAAGCTTGTCAACGTGCAAACTGCATAATTCTAGATGACCAAAGACTGATTCTGATATATTTTGACAAACATGCCTCCCTCCCCCTCAAATCCACGTCATGACGTTACAAGGATCCAAATACCACCAGCCATAAATGACTCTGATATTGTTATGCTTTCGGGATCCCTGGCTACCTGGAGACATGGGTGTCTTTTCATAACGGAAGAGGCTATAGATACTAGGGATGCACGATATCAAAAATGTAAACTGATACCGATAACCGATAATTAAGTCCTTGTCATTGCCGATACCGATAAATTCATATTATATATTTGTGTTGTTATAG
>JABFEA020000098.1:12006496-12019020 GCA_019775915.2 Cyphomyrus plagiostoma
TGCAAACTCCACACACATGAAACCAGGTGGAGACCAGAACCCGGGTCCCAGAGGTGTGAGGCAACAATGCTAACCACTGCACCACCATGCCGGCCCTTAATTATAACATTCACACCCTAATTCACCTACTTTATTACCGTCATGTTTTATTGAATTTTGATTCAGCAGAAGCCTTTATTTTTCATTTCTAATTTTCTCATTTCTAACTTTTATTTCTTTGCTTGGTGTCTTAGACGAATTTGTGCGCCCCATTCAACCCGATGAGTACCTGTTTGACTTCATCTTGGACAGCGCCTCCATTGTCCTGGGGAGCCCGTTTCAGTCCTGGCAGGTGATCAACACATGAGTTCCAAGAAAGTGCCAGGCGATGCATGGTCTATCCCATGGCTGAACTCCGGTCAGTACTGAGATCTCCCCCTTCCTTTATACTAATTTTGGGCGCTGCGTGTGTGCAGAGGACAAGCTGGCCAGGCTCACACCCCCTCCCTTAGGCAATGCATTCTTAAATTTCCAATTTTCAATCGGAAGTGAAAAAATAAGTTTCTATAATCAATGTATCCCCCCTCCTCCTAAGGATGGGGGTAAGCGTTCTAAACACACTGACCAACTAGGTGCAGTTCCCAAAACAATTAGATGAGTATCCTTGAGCAATGCTTTCCCTTCCCATGAAGATAAGGTGTCTCATACACTGACCAGTGGTGTACAGAACATATTGAACAACACCTTTCCCTGTCCTTAGCCAGCCCCTCCAAAACCTGGGGAAACATGGTAAGCGTCCTTGGATAGGGTAAGCATCCCAGAGTGAGGATTCTTTCACATGAGATATGAATACTCTGAAAGCAGTCACTTGTGGAAAGCAAGTTATATAAGTGATCAGAGAGGGGAAGAAAAACAAAACGTGCTTATGCAGTTTAACCATAATACAATAATATTATAGGTGAATCATGGGCGACGTATCTGAATCTCAGAATGATCAGTCCATACACGAGCAGAACCAATCAAAACCTCAATCACCTCATATGTATGACAGTAACAAGAGGACAATGATTAATTCTAGGTATATAGTCATCCGCAAGTTTGTCCTAATACAGTCACACTGCAAAAAATGGCCAAACTAGCAAAATTATCTGCCAGTGCAGTAAAAAAATCATACTTGCTAAGATTTCCTAAAACAAGACAATATGCCTAAATCCAAGCAAATTAATCTCATTGTTAAAACGTATTGTTAAAAAGTTATTCATGAAATTAGAATTTTCTCAATAGAACTGTGTCTTGAAATTATGATTTTAGGAAGCTGTTAGGTCTTTTTTTCCAACAGTTGAAAGAGATACTTGTCTCAATCAGATTTTGGAGCCAGCTTACATATATGTCCTTTTATATTGAATCAATGTTTGTAGGTGTAACGATGTGTGGTGGTCGGCAAATGGAGAAGAAGGGAATTCCAGCCAGGCAGACGAGCAAACAGGGTTTATTCACTGTGAAACTTCAATGCCACGTCTGCCGGAACTTACGCAGACGCAGACTTAAAAGCACAAGACAGGTATACAGCAACACAAGACAGGTGAGAACAATCGGAGAAAACGAGAGGTAACGAGGTGGGCATGGCACACACGAGGATCGGACGGAGCGGGACGTGACAGTAGGCATAATATTTAGGGTGGAGTTCAAAGGTGAAGGGGGTGGGATGGAGCTAAGGAAGCAAAAATATTATGGCTAATTTTTTTAGCCATAATATTTCGGGGACAGGTGAACATTAAGCTGTACATCCATATATGTGAGAATACTGTCTTACCAGTGAAAATAAGTTGAAAAAACATGTTAGGAGCCCAATGCCCCAAGATTTTCCGACTACAGTCGGAAAAGATGATGCCACTACACCGTTATTTGCTGCCATACTGTTTCCAAATGTACTTGTTCCTGTAGGTTTTCGACATGATAATAAAGTAAATGTTATCTCTATTTTTAAGGGAAAACCATTTTCCATGTATTTACAAAACATTGTACAGTTGATTCTACCAGTGCACTATTTGTACTTTCAAATTAGATTAACTGCATTTTGTTGTCCATGCACATTGTACAATGACAGCAAATTTAAATCTAAAACCACTACACTACATCTACACATAAAATATAAAATATAAATAATTAAATATGTGACATTGTGTGTATGCAGTATTGTAATTGGTATTATTCATACCGTATGGAAAATAGCAATGTCTAGCTGTATACCATGAGTTGATATGGTTTTTAATGTCATTTTATATGTTTAATATCAGGGCTTTTAATGTAATTTTATATGCAGGACTTTAAATCAAATAGTTTTTCAACAATAAGACTAACAACTGAACAATTAATTTCCTTTGTGCTTAACAATGTATAATTCAAGTATGTTAGTAACTTTTCTTCATGTCCTAAGCTGTGAAAAAAACTGTTTCTTTTTAAATTTTCAAACTCAAATATGACAGGGGGAAAAAGTGGTTGATTAAACAAAAATGTATTAAAAGCAAGCTCTCTACAGGTTGTTTGAAAATGAAAAATACATTTAAATAAAGGTTTATCTCTTAAAATGAATCTCCTTCTGCAGAGCATTGATGAGTTTTTTTCAGCCTGCCCATTGGAGTGCAGAATGCAGGGTGATATAGCTCAGTTTAATTTGTGACACTTCAGAAACGCTGGAATAATAATTGACAGTTGCATGCCTCACAAATCCATTCCTGTGTACTTTTGTAGTGTCTGAGTAAAAGATTTACATTGCTTTCGTGCATAATAAAGGTCCTTGCATGGAACACTCCTCTTGCATCTTTATCTGCTGCTCAGAAAAACCCAGATGTCAGTTTACTGCTAACAACAGCAGCAGCCTTATAAATCTAATTACAACTGTCACACTGTGGGACAGATTGAACAGCCAAAAACCGGCCTATAGAAAGAGCTCAGATAAAGTCTGCAAAACGTACAGGTCATTATTATTATTATTATTATTATTGTTATTATTATTATTGTTCATAGTAGTAGTAGTATTTTTAACCTTTAACATCAATGAATAATGTTGTCAAATAAATCAATGACAGTAGGATTTTTACTTTAATGTTTGGAATTATATTTATTTTTCATAAATATAGATTATTATTTATATTTTTATCTCCTCTTCACATGCACATGTATAATTACCAATTATAGTAATGCTCATGGAAGGTTACTCTGAACTTCCAGTTTCCTAGCTCCATTTAGCATATCCGGGGAAAAGAAATGCCTGCATTCATGTGAAATCCCTGTGTAAGGCCATGTATACTTTCAAAGAGACTTATCACTTAATAAGAACCCACAAAAGACAGCTATTTCCATAAATGTTTAAAACCAGGACTGAACTTTACAATCAAAATCTGCATATTTTAAATATCACAAACTGAAAATAGAGCAAAGAATACTTCCATCCATTTTCCAAACCGCTTATCCTACTGGGTCGCGTGGGGTCCGGAGCCTATCCCGGAAGCAACGGGCATGAGGCAGGGAACAACCCTGGATGGGGGGCCAGCCCATCGCAGGGCACAGCAAAGAATACTTATTCTACAATATTTTCAATTCAGCCATAAAGTATTAGTTTTTACTATATATATATAGCATAATATTCAGGAATGTGTTTGGTTATATCAATAGCAGTGTAAAACTGAAGAGAATTAATGTATGATTCTGGCACCCTGTCTAGGATGAATGACCTTTTGCTGCCTCGAATGATACTCCCTGTCTTCTTTCCATGTAAAACCATTTTCAGTGTGAGTTGTAAAATACAGTTCTGCAGAGCCATTATCCATTTTATATATAATTAGCTGGTCACAGTTACATCTCATACGAAAGTGTCAGTGTGCTAAGGGTTCTATGATTTTTTTTTCTTACATGTTCATTCATCACCTTTAATTTAGTCTCATAATTTTGTAGTCTGGAGCGGCTCCGTGGTCCTTTTTTAATAATAAGTCAGCATTATTCATACTTCAAACATTAATATGGCAGTTAGAGTAATTATTTTATAAAATTAGCTCAAGTGAATTCTAGCTCTTTTGGCAGATATTTTATATGTTTTGCGTAATGATTTTGATTACATCAAATAAAGACTAATGCTACCTTTTGACTGACACAGCATCCATACACTGTTGCCATTATCGTACAAAAAAGTCAAGTGTGAGGTAGGAGTCTCATACTTTTGCTGATAAACGCATTATTCTGAAATGTACAGGGGTGGCTTTCCCAAAAGCTTTGTAACGCTAAGTAGTTCATTTCTAGTACTTAAAATTGATTGTTCGTTAGCATGCGTTTCCAGAAACCCTTCGTAACTAAAGTAGTTTGATATGTCATTCATAGATTTACAAGTGCACTGACCCACTTTGACATATTTCAATATGAATTATCCAGCATGTTGACATAAACAGCATACACTGAATCCAGCCCCCCACGATCAATGAATATTTACAGCAGCAAAAAGTACCCATCTGCCATGCCCCCCTGCTCAAGCACCTGCCTGAAAAGTGTGTGCATGTCACTGTTATTCATAATAAATGCCACATTTGAAGTGTCGTCTATAGAATAATTTAACTGTGATTTTGTGTACCATGGTGAAAGACCACTTCATACAGTCATACATGTAACCCTATGCATCTGACAACCCATTGACACTCCCAGGAAAAGCTACCAAATGCAGATTCCTCATGAATGGTAACACACATAAACAGTTGAATATGAAAAAAAACATATAAGCACATGGAAAATGAATTAAAGGGCTGACATAAACCAAATGCACTTTGCTAGAATAGGCTAAAACAATTACACATTTTTTTATCTGATCTGTTTCCTCAAGCAAAAAGTAATCTTCCTTGCTGGGCAAATATGCCATTGTAATAGCAATCCGCTGTAGATCATGCCTTTTAAAGGTAATGGTGATGTGCCATTCCGATTGGCTCATTGCATGTTATGACAAAAACACACCTCTGAATAATTTACAAAGTAGGGACAAATTTATTGCACCTTGTGCTGGCAAAGTCTGCTTTTTCTGCCATTAAAATAGCGAAATGGATTTGGACACGCTCATAAATGTTAGATATGCTTTATTCTTTGCACTAGATCATCGAAACAGAGAGCAAAGTGTCCTCGCTGATATGGATCATGTGGTCAGTCTAGCCTAAGCTGTAGCACATAAGCTTGTTAGAGCTATACAGTTGATTGTATTAATGCATTCTACATTTTCAGTCCGTGCCTCTAATAATACTAACATTTACACCACATATATTGTGTAGGTCGTACTTGCTTGGTTACAGAATTATTCTTAAACACATGGGTGGTTCTGACAAATTCATTAAAATTACAATAAAATTAGTGTCTAAGATGGTGATTTCTGCCACTGGGATAGTTAATCAGTTGCGGAGTAAAATAACTGATAATACAGAACAATTGAAGAAGTCAACATACATCTTAGTATACTAATTGTCTGTTGTTGGTTTCTTGGAATAAAGTAGATTTTTTAAATTGTTTATCTAGTTTGTGATATTTGATCTTAAAACTGCACCTGTAGTGCCTATTCAGGGAAAACATTTGCGGGATCTTTAAAGCAGAGCTATTTATGATGTTTTTAATGTACCCGATAGGTAAAGTAATGTCAATTGGTTTGGACAAAATTCACACGTCATATTTCACTTTTGTCAAAGGATTACCATGTTTGTGAAAATATAAGTGTAGTAAGCTACTGCCATGCTTTTATTTTCAAAATAAGTGTTTATGTGGATTTCAGTTAGGTTAACGACATGAACTATAGAGTCCACGTTCCATATCTTGCTTGTTACCAAAATTATTGAGACCATAACCCCCTTTTCTTGCTTGATGAATTAACTGAACTTATTGCACTGTCACACCTTCTTTTTTAAGTGAAGTGCCATGGGTGTGACCATGCTCAGAAGAGCATCATCAAAAGCATGTCACTTCTAAAAGGCATTTTGATTTAAGTGTCCGATCGGAGAATTGATCCAAAGTGCATAGAATGAGATGCTGCATAACCAAATTTGTGTTTTTACGTACTCTCTTGCCTGCCCCCATTGCTAGTGTGTGGTATGTGTTATGGACCATAAACCAGTACAAATCATGCACAATACAAAGGCAAAATGCATGTATCCAGGAATACTAGTTTTTTGGATTTTAGTTACCTGATCTTACTTTAAGTCTTTATAAGAGATACAGAGAATCTGAACAAGAATCACAAAAAATCTCATGTCCTTAATGAAAACATTAATCTAACATTGTCTTATTAAGTAAGTATGTGAACCAGCAGTTCTGTCAGATCTTTCAATCAATGAGACTTTCAAAAATCTCAAAAAAGAGTTCTATGGGCCGCTCATTACCATAAGAAGACAACGTTTGTGACACATGGACAGGCATTTCTGAGAACCCCAGAAAGAAAGGTGTCAGTACTGGTCAGGCTGGAAATATTACAAAACTGTTTCCAAAGACTTCAGAAAATGAAATTAAAAAAAACGAAAAACTGAAATGTTGCCATTTTTACTTGCCTGCACATTTTTATTGTCATCACAAAATTCACTTCGAAAACAACACAAGCAAAACAATTCCGGAGATATAATGTGTCCACCTTGAGTTACAGCTATGGATTTGAAGCCCTCTCTTTCATTACCAGCTATTAGTATCCATCAATCCACCACAAGGAAATATTTAGTAAGAATGTTCAGCATGAGAGTGTACCATCGTACACTGCAGTCCTTCCTGAAGATCACCTGGATGATCCAGATGGTTTGACATAACATAAAAAACAAATCCATATCGACAGAGGAAATTCTACCTTTATTTTGTCACTGTACCAATGCATATGTTCTAATGTTTAACATTCTGAGCAAATAAGCACTTACTATACAGATAAGTAACATTTGGTTTGAAGGTCCAAGACGTCTTTACACCATAGTTTTACTTTTTCCTCTTTGCAATCTTTGCAATAATTCGAGAAATATATTAATGTCGTACTCTGCTACTCTGCAACTAAAACATACTGGTAATGGCTGATGTTTTAAAAAAAACGTGAGAATCTCAGTCTTACGTAGCCTTATTTTGATTCAGGGCTACTACAGCACACAAGTATATAAAAATAAATTATCTGTGTTGGTGGCTGACTAATGAATGCATTAATGAATAGGTAAGATAAAAATATATCCCACACTTTTTATTTAACACAATATATAAACATAATATGTTTTATTCATATCTTGTAAAAAATCTACCTTTAAGCAGTTCAAAATTTAAAAAAGAATTTTGTAGCTGACCTACGTTCCTGTTTTCACAATATACTCCAGTCAAATTGTGATGGATTTGTCCCTTGCTATAGTGCTTAGAAAATATGAAGATTTTGTATTATTTGAACTGTTTATCAGATGCATGGATGCATAACTTATAGGAAATTTCAGCATAGCAAACAATAGCTTGAAGGTTCTGCAGGGATAGTTGTCGCCTTGCAGCTCAAGTTTTGAAGGTCTGAATAGCACCTCTGTGTGTGCATGTGCCCGGAGGGGTTTCTCTGCGTGTAAAGGATTCCAATTACAATAGAAAGTCGTGCTGTTCCTGACAATTGGTGACTCTAAATTGCTTGTCTGGGTGTACTGTGATGAACTGGTGATCTGGCCCTAACTTCATGTCCCATGTTCCTTCAGGCTGTGAATCACCAAGGCTGCAAATGGGTAACTGGTTGCAGGAAATGGATGCATGGATAAAAATACAATAAATAACAGCTAATGTATAGGAATTGTTACTTAACTGCAATATTTCTTCTTTTCCAAAACAGTAATACATTTCATTTCCACTTTGGTCAAAACTACAAGGCAAATGTTTTTTTCCTGTAGTACACCACATCAGTTGAAGAATGAAATGTGTAAAGATCTGGTACAATCAAAGATCAGGGTGCTGACGGCAATAATTCCTATTGTTATTATTTGCCATTTGCGAGGCAACACCAGTTGTCACTCATACAAAATACTATATATAAAATTCATTCATTCATTCACAATTCATAGATATATGTTATTATTATGTGTTTATAAAGAATCATACATTTTATTCTGGTTCTGGATTGTCAGAAAATCTAACTCGCCTAAGGGAATATAAGATTGAAGATTTTGGTCATTTAATATTAAATATAACAGCAGATATTAATCAGGGAATGGAAAGCATCGTAGAACAACGTCGAAGGTTCCTGCCGAATCTGGTATGTTACCACCTTAAATTTACGTCTTATTATATATTAAATTGATCATTGTATCTAACATCTTGAAATCATATTACACGTGAAACATATTTTGCATAAACATAGCATATTATAACATGGGAATGTAAAACACACCTGCTAAGATTTTTAAGCAAAATGCTGAAAATGCTGAAACCCCATGCTGTAATGATCTTGATTTCCATTGCTTTTTGAACATGTTCTTATGAAAAGACTGTACATGACCGAGGGTCAGAGTAATAAGGCTTCTTGCTATGGGAAACCAAAGGCTTGAGGAAACCCCTTGGCAGGTAAGTGACAGTATTTTAGCAATGAACTTGCATGCTGATGGATTGTAGAGCTATCATATTGTAATTAAGCTTCATTTTATCCTTCCACTGGCACGACCATCACAGTTATTACACACCCAATTGCACAAATGATGGCTGTAATAGGAAATTACTGCCAATGTACAGGATGAAACCCACTCACAGCCCACCCCTATAGAGGTGCTAAGCCCAGGTCATATAAAAACCTTTCGTTTTAGCATTTTGCACAGTGTTACTATTGGACACACTTAATTCTCCTAGAAGCTAAGACAGGACTGTGTGTTTTTAAAATATGAAAACATTTTGAAATAATATTTTATAAGTATGTTGAAAATGTATATACATTAAATTCCAAAATTTGTAGTGTGTACTTCCGGTGACGGTCAGGTGAACTGAATCTGAAAGACAAATGTATTCTAGATTTAAGTTCAAAAGTGTTTTGCAAGGTGGTACTGAAAAGTGAGAATGAAGTTGATTTATTCATTAATTAACATTGTTTATCTTCATTTGATTTACTACAACCCACTTCACACTGTATATCTTCTATATATAAAGTGACCAGGTTTACAATTTACTACGTGTTATATTTGTATAACTATGTGAAAAATAAAGAATCTTGAATTCCAGTGACCAGCCACAGTTCTGTCACTTAAAGGTAAGAAAAGCAAATAAAATTATGTATGTTACCCAAACATCAAGGTATTTTATGTACCTGAGTTAATAACTCTAAGCAGACGTCATGTTTATAGTCTTAATAAGGACATTACACTAATGTTTAGATTTAATACTGGCACCAAGAGCAAATCATAATAAGCAGTTATCATCTTGTTTTTTTCAGTCCTAACATATGAATGTGATCTTTCATAATTTTATCATCCAGCTTTACCTTTACAGTGTTGAATAAGTAGTTGTAACAGTGGGCATCACTACTTAATTATTTTTATTTAAAAGATCATTCCCTCAAGGGAATGCAGATTTATGAAGGTCAAATCTAAGAAGAGAGGGTTTACATGCAGGTGTAGTTTATTTATATTTACACAATGTGCAGGTTACAGTTTCACAACCAGACTAGATGTCTTTATTCCATCTGTTCTCTTCTAATTAACTTTATACAAGCTGTAATATTAATGAGTCAGTAAAAATCCCATTAAGACAAAACTGGTGATTGAGAAAAGGGTCCATTTTGTATTCATTTTCTAGTTATAAATCATACAGGTGCTTACATTAAGTTTTATTCAGCAGGTGATTACAGCTCTAATCTAGGAGAGCTTCATGAGCATAGAGCTATTTCTATTGACCTACATGATTTAATAATGATGGCCTCTTCAATGACAATGTGCAATTACAAAAACTGGCAGAGGTAGTTCCATTGCTTTACTTGCTGGTAAATGCTTAATGATGACTTATGAGCAGGGAGTGATGTGTTGCAGTTCGCAAAGGTTTTGCTGATTGGGGCAATGGGTCAATCCATGCTGTAAATCAAAGCTGTCCCTGTCAAACATCAAAGGCTGGTGGGCAATACTTTCAATGCTTAATGGCCATAGGATTTTTTTAAGTTAGACCTTTCATTAGTTCAGTGCCAAAGTAGCTGAAAACAGATTACAATAATAAATTAAGCACCCTTTCATACAATATTGGAAATTAATTGATTATAGATTCGCTGTTGACAATGACGATCAAAGTCAGGTGGCTAAATAATTTAATTCTACGTAATTCAAGTATCCATCCAAATCCATCCATCCATTATCTGCCGCTTATCTGGGGTCGGGTCATGGGGGTAGCAGTCTAAGCAGGAATGCCCAGACTTGCCTTTCATCAGCCACCTCCTCCAGCTCCGCCAGGGGAATACCAAGGTGTTCCCAGGCCATATAATCTCTGAGTCCAGAGTCTGTCCCAGCACCCCTTCCAGGTTGGACATACCCAAAACACCTCCCTGGGAGGGCATCCAGAAGGCATCCTAGATAAATGCCCGAACCACCTCAACTTGCTCCTTTTTGGTGCAGAGGAGCAGTGGCTCGACTTTGAGCTCCTTCTGAATCCTGCATCATATGTCTTTTCCCAGTCCACAAACCACATATAGACTGGTTGGATAAACTCCAAAGTATCCTTGTAAGGGTGAAGAGCTGGTCCAGCATTCCACAACCAGGACAGTACCTGCATTGTTCCTCCTGGATCAAAGGTTCGACCAATGGACTTGGCCTCCTCTCTAGTACCCCGGCATAAACCTTGCCAGGGAGGCTGAGGAGTGTGATCCTCCTGAAGTTAGAACACATTCCCCGGTCCCCGTTCTTAAAGATTGGGACCCAGTCCCTCAATCCAAAGGCACTCTTCCCAACCTTCACGCAATGTTGAAGAGGCATGTCAGCTAAGACGGCCCAACAAGCTGAACAGCATTCAGGAACTCCAGGCAAATCTCATCCACTCCTAGAGCCTTACCACCAAAGTCTTTTTCATCAGACTTTGGCTGATGAAAGACTGACATTGCTTGTACAGTTGTCACCTATAATACCATGTTTAATTTTTTTGTCTGATATGGGACGCAGTCTGCCCTGTAATTTATCAGACAGAAAACGTAAACCGTCATTGCTGGTGTTTCTGACTGGTGTATGTGACTTGCATTCACTATATTATAAGGGATGGCAATACTTCAATTGATGAAATATATTCGGTGTTTCCAGCTTTAGTTGGCACAAGCTTTTGTCAGAGTTTACAGTACACAGCACCAGTGTTACATATTGGACTGCAAAAAGTATGACTACACCACAAACATCTTTTCACCTTATCCACAGTATCTCCTTTATCAATGTTGCAGGTTTTGAACTGTCACTTTCTTCTTTGACACTTGAAGTTTTCTCTGAGGGAGCACTTCTCCATCCATCCATTTTCTGAACTCACTCATCCTATTATGCAGGGTCATGGAAAGCGCTTATCCATGCTCTTTCCAAAATAGAAGCATGTAGAGCAGTGTTGCCAACTACTTTCAGTGGAAAATAGTTAAATGTTGCTAGATGATGCCATATGCTAATCAGTATAAACAGATGATGTCATTGTATCATATTTGCATTTCCCATAGTATCAGCTGATGCCACATCTTTTCATCTATTTCCTTCTCGTCTACTCTCTAATGGTATCGACTGCAATTTAATACCGTTGAATTCTCAATAAATCTGTTATCATTTACATTTTTGTCTGTTTCTCTTGTCAGCCAACAGAACATGCATTAAATAATGACTGAAATGTTAACTAGCAGTAACTGATGATTACATATAAACATTTACTTCCATGTGGTCACTCAGAGAGAAACTTAGATTTATCCAAATGTTTTTAGATTTGTCACTAATTGCATTTTTGAATGAAAAAAACAAGTCAGAAAAGGTTCTCAAAAGTTGCTAAACCTAACAACAAAGTAGCTAATTTGGCAACACTGATGTGACATTTCCGTTAACTCAATCAACCTTGCCGTGGATTTGTTGTTCGTAGGTTGTGGGTTCTTAAATGATTACCATATCATTGTTTGTGTGGCGGAGCGATCTCAAATAACCTTATGAATAGCCGACTACGCCACCCCAGGGACACTGCACCCGGGGACACCAAGAACCTAAAACTCCAATACAGCACGCAGGTGCGATTCACCGGACAGGGCCAGAGACATTGAATCAGTAAAAAGTTTATTACATTCAGTGGAAGGTTCAAAAGTCCATACTGCACACAATAGAGCTAAAACCCCATGGCACTCCACCCTTGCAGTAGACCACCCCAGAAGACACCACTGATCCCTAGACCAGGAATTCTCCACAGGCAGAACCTCTGTGAGTACTGCACAGAAGCACCGACAGCCACCCACACGAGCTTAGTGAGCTAATACCAGTGACTTATACTGCACATGCCACCGGTGAGGTCCACCACCAACCAGGAGGGTGCCATTCCGGGCTACTAGCCCTAAAACACAACCGAGAAAG
>JABFEA020000098.1:12039078-12055222 GCA_019775915.2 Cyphomyrus plagiostoma
ACTTTTGTCAGATTAAAGTTATTTCTGTGACCATTGTGAGTTTTTCTTTCATTGACTGAAGGGTACCAACAATTTTGCCCATGTGTGTATGAGCTACATTGTCCTGGGCGTATCATGCAAGCTCCTTAAAGTCTTAAAATCTTAAGTCAGCCTGATACAGTAGCCAAAACACAGCTAGAAAAATGAATGTTGAAACATTTCAATTCTTGTTCAACGCAATCAAATATGACTTTGTTTGGCTTTTGTGTGAGTTGACACACACAGATTGTGCCATGGTATAGGAGATTAAACCAACTACACTGTCGAAGGTCTATGAGCCACAGAGATTGCCATTATTCATTACCCTTAATTTTTTTCATTTCCTACTCCTATTATTATCAATACAATGTGACTCACATTTTAAGAATTTATTCCTAAAGACCCTTTTTGAGAATGCTCCTTGAACTTGAAATGACGTTTCATGCTGAGATGCTCTGGCACAGATTAAAAAAGGGAAAAAATTAGAAAATCAAAGGTATTTAGTTAAATGTATCACATTCTGAAAGATGACAGACCCAAATTGTTCTACTTAACTAAAAAGCCAATGCTAAATGTTTCAAAAAAAGTTTCTAAAGTTTTTTTTATGCAAAGCAAAAAAGGGTTTTGCTAAAAAATTTACTAAAATAATGTAAGGTTAAGAACCCCAAATGGCATATGCAGTGGTAAAATTATTGAAGAGAACCAGTTAAATGGAAGTAAAGTTATTGCTTATTTTTATTATATGTTTTAACAGATGCATAACAGTTCAAGAATAAACTTTTACTTTCAAAACAAATGTATGATTTTTTTCCAATTTGGTAATGAAACAGGCAACAGTGTTACCAATCTAAAAATTCCTGGGGTATATGTTTTAAAACTTGTGTAATTACATTAAAGAAACTGTAACCATAAAAACCGTAAAAACACTTTACCTTTGAATTCATGTTAAAGAACATAAGGACAAAACTCTGTTATAATAGCTAATCAGTTCTAATGCAAGTTACAAAAGGTTTTTTTCCCAGGAATTATGGTTATATCAGGTCATCATATCAAGCAAGCCTCAACGTATTTATTCAGTTCCTCAGGTGTGACATACTAGAATATTGTCGAGCAAAATACTTTAATACAGCTAATGCTACATATTAAGTGTAAAAATGTTTAACTTTACTCAGAATACTGTACTCTTTATAAATTGAATTTAATTTGCGTTCCCACATAACAAAAAGTCAGTTTAGTTAAAATTGATTGCTGCAAAACTAATTATAATATACTATTATGGTATGCAAACTTTGTAACTTTAAAGAATTTTGCTGGTGTAGCAGAACATGCCTGACGGAGTCTTGTGTAGAACAGCAATACTTGTTAAGTAACACCCGTTAAGAAAATAATTTCAGGATGAAACCAATGATTTCTGATACAAGAATGGTTAATGATCCCATTAGCTCTAAGTGACTGGTCATGAAAAAGGCTATATTACATATGATCAATGTTTAAATAAAAAAGCAATAATAATATAGGGTCATCACTTCTTCATAGGAATGATCAATGAAGAAATAATACAGGAAAACAGCACAAAAGGAATAAAAATTTGTAATGTAGCGAGACCCCCCAAGTGTTGTATGTGATTTAGGATTTAATTAACTCTTTGGAATAAAATGAGTCTCTATAGGCCAAATACCCTATTTCTTACCTCATAATTTCTAATGAAGTTTATACAAAATTGCCTTTGCTAGAAGCTAGGATTTGGTGTATTATAGGTTTTTCACTATCCTGAAGAGTTCTGAAAAGATTGAGGCATTTTTCAGTGTCACACAGGAACTAAACTGAGGATGGTTCTAATAATGAATAAGAAATGATTCCGCGTGCTACTGTGGTCTGGAATTGTAGCACCTTAGAAAGCCAACTTCCGGCTGCTTCCATGCAGCTCCTCAGCCGTGAGCAAGTTCACAGGCACGGCTCTATTGACGTCTTTCTCATATACAGTTTAGAAACAGCCGGAGTACAAAATGTAAAATAAAACGGCGTCAAAATACATCGAAGGGCGAAAAAAAAATAGTAGTTTCCTGGAAGGTTGCGATGATGGATCTATGCAGGTACAGTTTAGACAGGCTAAGTAACAAAGTCCGAAGTTATGGACAGGGAGGCTGTTGTGCCCCGGATGGCTCTGGTTGCATCTGTGGCTATAAAATAAAAAGGCCAGAGATCTGAGAATTGTGGCCGCAAGATACTTTCAGAAACCCACAAGAGACCTCTCCCTGATAAGAAACCCATGCCAAGACCTTTTTCATTATATTACACTCTCTGGAGTGATGTTTCTGGCCACAGCTATATGGCTTCGTACAGCCCCCTTGGCACCTGTGCTACTGAATTTTACATGGCTAAGTGCTCATCAAAGTTATCTTTAGGATATCATGTTTATATTATCTTCTTCTTAAAGCATTTTCTATATATTTTATGAAGCCTGGATATAGTTACCATTAATTTGTATATTGACGTATATGACTATTTTCAGAATGCCATGAGTAAAAATAAAAAAAATGCATATATGAAAAATATTAAATTTGATTACGAAATTCATACAAGACTGTTGTTCTTTATTCTGCACTGCATATTTTTTATTATTATTTTGAGTCATCAAAGCCATTTTAATTGGAAGCTTTTAGTTATTGGATACACTGTGTACACACATTTGTATTTCAAATTATTTTAATTGCCACCTCATATTTAACAAAAGACTGCTGAATAATTTATTTAAAAATACTTTAATACTATACATGAACAGGGGTGGCATGGTGGTGCAGTGGTTAGCACTGTTGCCTCACACCTCTGGGACCCGGGTTCCGGTCTCCGTCTGGGTTTCCTGTGTGTGGAGTTTGCATGTTCTCCCCGTGTCATCGTGGGGTTTCCTCCGGGTACTCCGGTTTCCCCCCACAGTCCAAAAACATGCTGAGGCTGATTGGAGTTGCTAAATTGCCCGTAGGTGTGCATGTGTGCGTGACTGGTGTGTGAGTATGCCCTGAGATGGGCTGGCCCCCCATCCTGGGTTTTTCCCTGCTTCGTGCCCGTTGCTTCCGGGGTAGGCTCTAGACCCCCCGCGACCCAGTAGGATAAGCGGTTTAGAAAATGGATGGATGGACTATACATGAATATTTAGCAAAAGCAGTACTCTAAGGAACAAAAAACCCTGTAACTTTAGAAGACTTTAAGGCAACCATGTATTTCTTACTACAGTGATACTTTGCATGTTTTTATTTTTCAGATTCAGTATTATGCTTATGCAGGTGCGTTTTAAGAGAATATGCCTTTATGTGGAAAAAAAAATGCCTCTAACCACTATTTTCGGGGCCTTGAGCGAATATGTTGTTAGGTATATGGAATGTTGTGGGACTGCAATGACAACAATTGCACAAAAGGCCGAGCTACTATACCTTGAAAATACTTAGCTATAGCTTGGACATGTAGCACAGATGTTACATCTATAAAAGCACTGTCCCTGAAGTGGAATGCATTTCTTAAACTGTAAACATTATAAAAGCATTTCATCATTTTTTTGTATGGAGGTAGATTGCAAATATGTTATTGAAAACACAGGCATATGTGGTATCTGCAGATAATGCAGACACACACTCAGACAAGCAATATGTATACTTATGCCACAGTAGCACCATCATTCATTTAAGGAATTTGCTTGAGGTATAACCATTTAAAATAATTAATCATTAATAACTTTTTCACTGAAGTGTTTCAAACCCTTTGCAGGGTCGCCGTCAAATGTTTAATAATAATTGCATACAGACTGCTTAAAATTTTTGTGCTATCGTGCACAGTGTCACGCCCCACTCCAGACGATCCTCGTGTGTGCCACCTCGTTACCTCCCGTGATTACCCATTGTTTTCACCTGTGAGGCGTTACCGCACGCCAGTCTTGTGCTTGTTTAATGTATTTAGGTCTGCGTCTGCGTCTTTTCCGGCAGACGCGGCATTGACGTTGTTCGATGTTTGTGTGTGGGACAATAAACCCTGATTTTCCCGATCGCCTGCCTGGATCTCCCTCTCTCGCCGTCCTGCGCACCGCGTGTATGACAGAATGCCGCGTCTCCGAAGAAACACAGAGCAGCAGACCAATGCCGAGTGGCTTGGTCTGCTGCAGGACTTCGTGTTCTGGCGGTACCAGCCAGAAGTGCGGTATCACCCGGAAGCCCTGGAGCTGGCCAGCCGAGGTCTCGCCCTCCTACGGGAGGAGCGCCCGGCTGGTCAGCAACCCCCGTTGATCCGAGCGCGGAAGCTCCTTCAGCGCCTGCTCTCCCTTATCGGCGTGGGAGAGGAGAGGAGAGGAGCGGAGCGGAGCACCGCACCGCGCGAGGCCGAGCGATGGTGAGCTTTCCTGCAGCTCCCACGCTCGCCCTGCGCGCCTGTTCAATGGTCCCAGCCGAGGAGAGCGACGAAGAGCGAGGGAGCTCCCCATTTACCTGGGTTGAGGCTGCTGCCGTTGGGGAATACGTCCACGGTGAGCAGAGGTTTCCGTGGGAAACATACCCAGTCCGGCCAGAGCGCCTTTCGGAGGGGTGGATCAGCCCGGTGAGCGATCCGGTCCCGAGGATCCCGAGGGCCCTTAAAGGGGCAGTGCCCGCACGGCCAGCACTGGATCTGCCGCCGCTAGGCTACCTGAAGCAGGCAACGAAGCCGCCGCTCCCGAAGTGGCCACGCCCGCACCTCCGCCTGCAGCTGCTGCTCAGCCTGAGGCTGCCCAGCCCGCAGCCGCGCCCGCAGCTCCAGAGGCTGCCCAGCCCGCAGCCGCGCCCGCAGCTTCAGAGGCTGCCCAGCCCACAGCCGTGCCCGCAGCTCCAGAGGCTGCCCAGCCCGCAGCCGCGCCCGCAGCTGCCGCTGCCGCCGAAGCTCCCGTGGCTGTTACGCCACGCCCCTCTTGGGGCATGCCTGGAGTGCGTGCCTTGGGGGGGGGGGTTGTGGGCCCCTACGGAACAGCCCGCGGCCCTTCCAGTCCCTGCTCATCCCGCGGCCCTTCCAGTCCCTGCTCATCCCGCGGCCCTTCCAGTCCCTGCTCGTCCTGCGGCCCCGCCCACGGCCATGCCTGTTCCTGCTGGGCCCGTGGCCCCGCCTGTGCCTAAACCGCCCAAGATGGCAGCCACAGCAGCCCGGGACTTGTCTAGCCCGGGATATTGTGTCCCAGAGGAGGTCCCGGACAACATCCTCGCTCCTTCCCTCGTGGCAGTAGAGGAGGAGCTCGAGTGGGACCCCTCGGGGATCCAGTTGCTCCACGCCCCAGATCCGTGAGGACACCCGGAGCGACCGCCAGTGCCCCAGAGGGGTGGAGCCCAACGGGTTCCCCGCCTCTCTGTGTCCCAGAAGGGTAGGGGGCACCATAGGAGGGTCTGGGTCCCTCCCGTCCCGCCCTCTGTCACGCCCGTGCGGCCCCTGGCCGTCGTACGGTGGCTGCCTGCGGGTCCTCCGGCCCGTGGTCGCCGGTCGCCGCCGGGTTCCCTTCCGGTGCCTCGGTGCCGGCCCTCGGGCCCCCCTCCGGCTCCTCGTCGGCCGCCTCCGGGCCCCCCTGCTCCGACTGGGCGTCGGACGGCGCCTTTGTGGGCTCCGGCTGGCCCTTCGGCGTCTCCAGCTTCCCCCTCCTGCCCGCCTGCGCCGGTGTTCCCTCCGGCTCCCTCCTGGGCTCCTCCGAGGGTCCCTTGACCCGTCCCCTTGGCCCCTGTGGGGCCCCCTCCAGCTCCTGGCTCCCCCTGGCCTGCGGCCCCTCCGGTCGCTGCCCGTCCTCTGCCTGGAGGCCTTCGGGCGCCCTGGGCTCCTTTCGCCCCTCCTTCGTTTGTCCCGCCTCCTTTTGTTCCCTCACTCCCTCCTGGCCCCTTCGTTCCCCCGTTCACTCCCGGCCCTTTCGTTCCTTCGTTCCCTGGTGTTTCCTCGCCTTCTCCTTTCCTGCTTTGTCTGTCGGTGTTCCCTGTCCTGTGTCGTGTCTTGTCCTGGGTTTTGTCTCTGTGTCTGTTTTCTGTCTTTGTCTTGTTCCCCGGTCCGTGTTGATGGGTTTTGGTTTTGTCTTGCAGGTTTCCTCGTCTCGTCCGTCGCCTCTCCTGGGGCGCGCTCGGTGGGCTATGTCACGTCCCGCTCCAGACGATCCTCCTGTGTGCCACGCCCACCTCGTTACCTCCGGTGATTACCCATTGTTTTCACCTGTGAGGCATTGCCGCACGCCAGTCTTGTGCTTGTTTAATGTATTTAGGTCTGCGTCTGCGTCTTTTCCGGCAGACGCGGCATTGACGTTGTTCGATGTTTGTGTGTGGGACAATAAACCCTGATTTTCCCGATCGCCTGCCTGGATCTCCCTCTCTCGCCGTCCTGCGCATCACGTGTATGACACACAGGCCTTGTCACAACTTGTTTTTGGCATTGTCATTGCAAAACATGAAATATATTTCTTTTAATGTACCTTTTTGGTAAAACTTTCTGATAAGGATAGAGCAGATGTACTCCAGTAAAATAATTTGGTACCTCACAATTCATGGTTTCTTCAATTTTGCCAAGCTATCAAGTTGCATAAAGATAAAATCATTTAAAAAGTTTTTAAAACTTTTAAATATTTAAAGTTATCCATGTAATTACTTCAAAAATGTAAATAAAAATTCTGGTAAAATAAAATAAAGCCAAGCAGCAATGCTCTTTGAAAGCAGTCTTTCTTCTGGCTGTCCTTCCATAATTGTCATTGTTATTCTGCTTGTATCACGTTCCAGAGATGTGAATTTGAACATGATGAAGGTAGGGAGGTCTATGGCTCTTGGATGTGGTTATGGGATTTTTTTGAGCAGCCAGTATGATTGAAATGTGCCCTATAGCAAAATCATAATTGCAGAAGTGTTTTACAATAGTTTTGCTACCCAATTCACAGATCCTGCATAACCTGTAGGGTGCAAATTAACAGGTAGTGATGTCCCAAATTAAAAAAAAACTATGTAGAAGTGGTTGGATAAAATGAATATTGCATGGGCTGTTGTTTATGATGCTAACATGGCAATTAATTTCGGCATGGTGAATGCCCTAGGCTAACCATCAACTGTTACTTTGCCATTTCTCTTATATGTGGAACACTGATAGAGAACTGATGTCATCCATCCATTTTCTGTACCACCTTCTCCTATTCAGGGTAATGAAGCATATCCCCAAAGCTACAGGCGCAAAGACCCAGGATGGGGTGCCAACCCATTGCAGGGCACACTCACACACCACTCACTCACACCTACGAGCAATTTTGTGACTCCATTTTAACTTAGCATGTGATTGCATTGAAGGGGGGTGGCAGAGTACCTGGAGGAAACCCCACGACAACACGGTGAGGACATGCAAACTCCACATGCATGGTGCCAGAGCAGAGGCTCGCACCCTGGTGCATAAGCTGTGAAGAAACAGAGATAATCACTAACCCACCGGACCACCCTGGTACCCCTGAATTTATGTCGTATCTATTTTTTTTTCCACAACTTGTCAAATGAAACAGTTAAATGAAAGACTTGGAATTTACTTGCATAGTTGATTTTATTGAAAGTTCATAGTCACATCATATGAATGGTAGCATAAATTTAAATTTTAATTAAAATCAAATAAAGTGTTGTGATACAGAGAATGCTCTTGATGAGTTGGAGAATATAGTGTTTTGCTGCATTCGCTTCCACGGCTGTTTTGTTTCAAGATTCACCCTCTACAAGAATGGCGAACCCAAATATGCTACCTCCATCATATAATATACAGGCAATGACAATCAATAATAAAAACGCAAGGGTATGCTAATTATGATATCCTTCAATAACATTACACGGTTCATTTTTTTAAATCTATTTCGATATACTTAACTCATAGACAGACTTACTGAGCCTTTCGCATTCCATGCCCATTGACGCTATTTCTATTTTTATGCTATTAATTTATGTAATTGCATATATTGATATACGCCCATCTATTTTTCAAAAACTATCAAAAGTATTTCATTGCAAAAATTAAATATTTCCAAAATTCTACTAGAGGTCAATAGATTGTCTTCAACTAACATAAACATGAACATTGAACAGTCTGCATATACAATAACAATAGTTAATTCCCAAAGAATGCATATAGAAATTTGCTCAGCATTGCTATCTATTGGCAGTGCTCCATTAATCCTGATGGAACCTGCCAACAAACTACATGCAAAACATCCTAAAATGCTTTGTGTTGGTTTTTAAATCATAGTGCATTTACCCTTAATAGGTTTATGCCACAGGCATACTTCATTACTTTAATTACTTATTATTTCGGTCATTAATAGGCAGCCTGTTGTACTTCTTACTCACTTCCTGGTCGAATGACATAATTAACACTAACGGGATTGTGGATGTCCCTGAAGAAGAATATCTGCCATTGTCCATGAATATAAGATCATTAATTACAAATATACTTGATGGTCTTCTCATTTCACAAATGCTACAAGAAAAAAACATATCTGACCTTCTGACACCATTCTCTACAAAAGTGATGGGGAGTTATAAAAATGCATATAGCTTTCAAAACGTTTTGACGAAAATTTTTGTCCAAAATTACATAAAACAAATTCTGTGTATTTTTACAAAAGTGAAAGTGAAAAGCTCTTTTTGACATAAGCTAACCATAAACATGTCTGAATGTAGACACCAACATAGTCTGTACAGTAACCATTAATGGTACGTAGCACTTGCCAATTCTGTTATAATAGCAGAAGAGAGAATGCCGTATCACACACTGTTTCGGTAAAAATCTGAAGGGATGCTTCTTTTTTAGAAAAAAAATTCCTCACCACAAACAGACCATCGCTATTTCACATTCCTGAATATGGATGCATGCCTCAATTTAAATTCAGCCTTGATCTTTTGGAAGGACTTCTTTAGAATATTTTATAGGAGCAATATTGTTTTTATATATGCACCCCAGTTCATGAAAGCACTTTTAACTTAAGGGCCACCTTATTTCTAAGAGAAGAAGTGTTTGATATATGTTTCAATCGGACAATTGGTAAATTAGGTGTTTTGATGGCTTTACTATATGAGAATGGTATTGCTGGGTAATATGTGGAAACATTTGTCCTAAACTAGATTTTGGAAGGAAGTTTTATGTGCCAATGATTGCCAAGAAAAGCAAGGAAAATGTAAATAGATGCACAATGTGAAGCATTGGATCCATTTGCTAAAAAGTGGCCCTTTTCTTTTCTTTTTGTTTTATTTAATATGATGGTTATGGATTACAGGAATGTACAAAAAAAATCATGGTATGCTAGTATTTCAGAAGCACAGAACCCCCCCCCCCCCAAACTCATACTATAGTGAAGCATATAGGTTCCATATGGTCAGAAATACTCTTCGAAAAGCCCCTGCAGTCTATCATAATATCATCACCTCACATACCTCTGAATTTTAGAGAAAGAACTTTCTAATTCATATGCACACAGCGCTGTTATAATTATCAGCAATTTCAGTTAAGTTATCTAGGCAGGACAAGACCAGAAGGCAGCACTATAGGGCCCCATGTTATCTGGACAAGGGCGACAACACGCATAGTTATTAAAAAAAAGCCCCTGAATAAAATTGCCTGAGGCACCATCCCACTCACTCTGTAGGAGTGAGAGGCTTTACCTGAGGCGCTGTTTATCATTCACTGCCACTGGGCCGGCCGGCATGTATGCAATTCATCTTTTCACACTGTCAAAGAGAAAAACTTAAATTGAGTCCCTGGTTACTTGATAAATTACAGATGATCAGTTTAAATGTCACACCCCCCACCCCCAACCGCAACCCCCAATTCCTGCTACGCACGTCAGGCAGCCTTGTCCTCACAGAAGCTCATTTTCACCACCGGACTAAACAACATCCCTTGGGGCGTTGTGACACAACAATCAAATTGGGTAATACATTTACAGGGTATAAAAATAAGAATGAAAATAAAAAATAATAATATTGCAGACCTGCTTTGCCTATCCATTCAAAGCCAATAGATCACCTGAATCTTTATAGATTGAGTATGTCTCACAGGAAGGACACAACAAATACCTCCGATCATTCATCAAGACGCGCTTTTGTTTTCGGAGGCTTTAAGTGCTGCAGTTCAATTTGAGTAGTTTATCAATATGCAAATGCAGATGTCCATATTTTTGTGTAACTTCATAATTAGATTTTTTTTCTAACTCACTGCCCTGAAGCAGGCTGACACTGTATTACATTTTTTTCCTCACATCAGCTGCAGATGAAATCTATTCTGAGATCCTGCTGTCTGGTTTGTGAATTTCAACATCCTTACATGCTGAAACCTGGAGTTCACTATATTCTGCACATTCTGATCAAAATTATCGTTTATATTGGTGACTGTACCTCCTGGCACCTTCGACCTCTTCTTCTTTCTTTTTGTTTCAACACTCTAAACAGTATCTTCAATGAAATTTGAGATAGGAAATTAACCAACCGAAGGACAACAGTATATGAAGTCTGCGCATTCATGTGATGGCTGTCATGTGGGCATTCCCTAACAAAGGCGTCATACCATGACATTTCGCAATTCAGTGAAGCAATGCAGCTGGAAGTAGCCTTCTGGAAAAAATACATATAAAAATATTCTGCAGGGGAAAAAAAAGAAACGTTAATCAATTCAGTTTTCCTGCTTCATAGCAGAGTCAGCATAATACTGTCTGGAGTTAGGAGCTATTCATTTGAGGCCTGCAGAAAATAGATATGGCGTTATAATTCCTATAATGATGGGTTCATTGTTCATGGAATCCATGTGAGCTGGCATCTGCCTGCATTTGTTTATGATCGTCTTTTACGTCTTGGTTGGGTCTAATAAACTCCGAACCACGTTCAATGTAAGACAGACATCGACTTACACTCAGTTCGGTGTGTTTTGGGGCAAGGAGAGACTGAGGGTGAGAAGCAAAGGCGACTGCTTGTTTGTTCAGTGCTCCCCAACCCACCCACCCCCCTTTTCCTTTGTGATTGGAGGCAGATTACTTGGTATGGGGCACACATATTGGAGGTTCCTCCTGTTCAGCTTTCTCCTCACACACACCTTCTTCTCAAAGTGACTGTGTGAGGAAGAGCTGCTCTCCACAATCTTTTGTATATCCTTTACCAGAGAGTCATGCATGTGCAGCTGCCTGCTGCAGTGTGTGTGTGTGTGTGTGTGTGTGTGCTCAAGTCAAAAAAGAAGCCTAATCCTATCCACACAATCTTTTTTTAAGAGGGTATCAAGGGACAGCTGCAGTGGCCAACTACACCATTGCATTTCAGCAATTTCAGTGACTGCATATAAGCACTAAATAAATACGATATATTGCACATTCAAATACAAATGCACACACACACATAAACACATACACACAAGCAAACTGGCAGACTCACTGTCTCCCCATAAGCAATGTGGAGGTTGGCTTATATAAGTCATAAGTCATACAAGGCTGCTATTTACGTAATGCACATTATAGGGAGTGAAAGGGAAATGAGGGAAAAATGCAATTTGAGCAGTTCTGAGGCATATCTGGAGTTCAGAACTAAGCACAAAATTCATCATTCTTCATTTCAGCTCCTTTGTGACTAAAAAAAATAACATTTCTATAGTTCTAATTGGAGGAAAATGCTGTGCTCAAGCCAAATAAATAAGTCAACTTCCATGCTTTATAACTGTAGTGTAATAAATTGAGTAAGTCTCATGGTTGCCTGATTTCTGGATCAGGAGGTTTGTGCACAGGGCAGCTGTTCTTAGCAAAACGGGGAATGCTAGAATGGCTGGTACATCATAGGAAAAAACATGCCAAGAAGGAGATATAGTGAACTAATGCAAGCTGATATGTAGGAAAATTAAATCCTAAATCAGACAGACAGATAGATAGGGACACCAGTTCACCTAAACACATGTCTTTTACCTATAGGAGCAAAATATTGTGTCTGAAGACATCTGTATAAACATAAGAAGAGCATACAAACTCCACAGGGAGCCAATGTCCGGGGGTCAACCCCCACAATGCAGTGCCACTATAAAATTAATATGAATGTATGTTCTCCAAATTGTTCCTGGTATCTTGTTAGATGGCTAAAAGAACAAGACTTGGTAAAATTTTACTTAAGGCCATCTTTTTAGTAAATGATATGCTCATTTATAACAAATAACAATGTATTTATAAGAAATAATAAGGCATTTTGTAAAGTTTTATAAACATTTATAAATATGTATCAAAAGGCATACCGCAGTATTATGACAGCTTTATGAAGCTGTCGTCTATAATGCACTCTTTAAAATGCATGGTAATGTATGTAATACAATGCTTTGTACTGCATTATAAAGGTCTTTAAAGAAGAGCTTCATCAGGCACTCACAAAGTGCAATAAACAAGGCTACAATGTGTTATAGCTTTTTATAAATATTTATAGCCATGTTTATAGTGCTTTATGGTTGTATTATAATGTAGTATAAAATTCACAAAAAAAATGGCCTTAAGTAAAATGTTACCCTAAACTTCAGTTACCAAAAATCCCCCTAGGAGCATGTCAATCACTATATATTCTTATTAAACTTAATCAGAAGGTCAGTTATTTAGTTAATTTAATTAGTTAAATAACCCAAGAAGTATAATTGATTAGCCAGACATGGTATGCAAGTCGTTGAGTACATGGTTATGTTGGAAAATTGCTGAAAATACTACTACTATTGGTTTTTTTCTGATCTGTTATTTACATCCCCGGGTCAAACTGTATGGGGCCACACATTAAATTGGACATTTTGTCTAACGGTAAATAACACGGTCTGAGGTTTTGGTTTTCCTGATATGGCCCGGTAGGTCATCCTGGGTCAAGCGTACCATCCACGCATAAGTAGAAACACGAGTTAAAAGAAAATTTCACATGAAATAGACATGATTAACAAAACGAGATAATCCTAAAACTTGTGAAGGCTGTATATTTCTCCTTAAAGAATCCTAAGAAAAACCATCCGCAGATATTCTGGGTTTTTTTTTCTACGAGAGAAGGTGCGGATAGAAAACTACATACTGTATAGTGAGTATATTATTTCTTTTATACATGTGATAAACGCTATATGTTAAAATGCCTTGTTCTAATAATAGGCATTCTGTTTTTTTTTTTCTACGTACGAGAGACGGCGCGGATCGGTCAAGAGAAAATCTACCCTAGACCTGAATCAGCAGGTATGGATGGAGCATCACCCCCTCCTATACCTAAAGCCTTATTAGATGAAATAGACAACATCAACAATGCTAATAATAATGAAATTGATGCAGTTTACTTTGCTCAACACAACTCGCCACCTGCAACGTCTGATGAAGCGAGGGTCGAAGACCCCTGTTTCCTACTGTCCTTAGAGACATTATTAACCTTCCTCTGCTGTTAAAATGCATAAAAGCAGCACATATATTTATGTATACTTTTAAAACAAAAAGCTCCATATTGAACCTTTAAGGGTTCTATAGCTTGGTACATATATGACACCCTCAAGGGTTCTATATAGAATCATTATAGAGAGTTCAATTAAAAGAAATAGCACCTTTTTGAAGGCAATGGTAGTGTTGTAGTACTCAAGATTGGTCTCGGTCTCGAGACCTGTCTCAAGACCGGTTTTGGTCTCGTCTCGGACTCAGCCACATGTGTACTCGGTCTTGTCATGGACTCGGACAAAGAGGACTTGGGATTTTATTTCAAGACCAGTCAAGACCACAGATTGGATAACTTCTTACTTCAAGTGCAACCAATGATGCTAGTGCCGACAGCAGTTACCCAACCTGCCCCCTTCACACACGCACTGGCCAAGAATACAGATGAGGTCGTGGATGTCAGCGAGATGTCAGCAAAATATTCTGTAATAAAATTTGAATACCAATCCCACAAAGAATTCACGTGTACATCAGCAGGGAAAAGAAAACACACAGCAGTGTTAATTATGTAATACAGCAATAACGGAGACGATTGGGACAACGTCAAACTTTTACCGTTACATACAAAGGAAGCACAAAGAAAGGTATGATAGGTTTAAGTTGTGCTAGCTAGTGTTATTAGTCTTTCTTTGTGAAATCTCTTTACAACATATCATATCAAAATATATATATGACTCCCTGTTTTGACGCTAGTTTCATTTGGTGTTGCCAGCT
The DNA here is from genome assembly GCA_019775915.2 of Cyphomyrus plagiostoma. Taxonomy (NCBI): domain Eukaryota; kingdom Metazoa; phylum Chordata; class Actinopteri; order Osteoglossiformes; family Mormyridae; genus Cyphomyrus; species Cyphomyrus plagiostoma. The sequence continues at coordinate 12,053,258 of JABFEA020000098.1, forward strand.
ATTTCACTACCACCTAAATTCTTTGATCTGTTTTCTGATTATTGAAATGTAAGAGAAATTCTAAATATATACTGCATCAAAGCTTTTTGACTTTGTCAGGAATCTCTATTTGAACTAAATAAATTACATGTGATAATACCACACATGTAAGGTAAGATAAGACCAGTTCAGTTCATGTATATAATACACTCGAGGTATATTTTACCATTATTTTTTTGTTGAAAATGGGAGGAATGCTGTCAAACGAAAGGTCCAGAAAGGCACAGCAAAAACATTAAAACCATTCTTTTCATGGATAAGGAAGCCTAACAAGGTAACCAAGAGGTCAGAAACAAATTGGATGATAAATAATTGCTCTGAGGGTATCTTATGACTGATGTAAGACACGGCTTGACACCAAGCCGTCTAACATAAGAGACAGGAACAGAAAGCTAACATAGGCCGAAGGTTAAGCATGTTAAATGAAAGGCAGCTGGATAATTCCCTATAATGACGCACTATAACAAAATCAAACGCGACGTGAAAACGTTTCACCCGTTTGATCGACGTCGATAAAAATGTCAGACATCTGCGACAAACACAGATTATTGACTAGTGGGGAAACTCTGCCTTTTGGGTACCGAAATGTAAAACTAGCAGCATCGCAAAAGGGTGTTGTATGTCTTATAAATATTTCATTGAATGAATTTGTTAATGTAACATGAAAGTTTGTTCAACGTAAGATGTAAAGATGTTTTAAAATGTAATATGAAATATGTACAGATCTTTTAAAATATAACATTAAAGATGTACAGATGTTTTAAAAAGGAACATGAAAGTTTTTCAAACTAAGATGTACAAATGTTTTAAAATGTAAGCTGTTCGGGTGTTTTTATTTTCCAGACGCATTATACAAAAACGTTTTGTTACATGTATGCACTGCAAGCCTGTTCATACAAAGTTTTATGCATCCATTTTGCGAATCAGTTTTGAAATCTAATATGAACGTGGCTTTTATTTTACAAAAACGAAGTTGTAAAAATTTGGTAGGCTTTTTTTCAAAGGAGATTTTGTTAATGTAACGTGAAGTTTTTTATTTTCAAAGTTGCGCAAGGGTTTTAAAATGTAACATGTAGCGGTGTTTTATTATTCAAAATAAAAGTTGTACATATGTTTTGTTATATGTATGCAGCACGGTCATGTTTTTAAAATGTACTAATGTTTTGGGGGATAGTGGGAATAAAGCATATTTAAAGGAGCATCTCTCATGGAATCTACCAGTCTTTACCAGCTTTTGAACCCTGAGCCTCATGGGTACTGTGGCTTTTAACTGTGAGACTCGAAAGCTACACATTAGATCCTTACTTCAGCAATGGTCCCCATGTACCCAGTGTAGGGTCAGGTCCATCACAAGAGAATGTCTCCGCCATGAAAGAACGATCAAGCAGCATTTTCTGTATCAACGAATCTGTAACCATTCTTTCCACTCATTATATGCTGACTTTTCCAAAATTGTTTTTTAGATGAAGCATAAAAAGCTGTAACTTTGAGTGCACCTGATTAATAGCATTTTATTTATAACAGTAGGAGCTTGTAAACAGCACTTTACAGTTGCATTAAAACGTATTAAAAACTTTAAAGAATAAAGCCTTAGTTATTTTTGATAGACGCCATTTCAGTAAATGGTTTTCCTACAAGGTGACCCCACGGCCTATGCTTAGGGCATCCGAGTGCCTGATTTGAGATGTTTACTGAGGACAACATGCTAAGTTAACAGTAGTAACTGAGCTGCACTGTGCTTGACTCTTAATGAAACTTAGGCCTAATTCAACAGAACCAGTCGTCATCCACTTTGCAGTGAGATTTCTTAGTGAAAAGTGGACAAAGTTTCATTTTCTTTCTTTACCACCTATCTGTTACGTCCTGCGACGTCCGTCCCGTTCCAGCCCCGTGTGTGCCACACCCACCTCGTTACCTCCTGTGATT
>JABFEA020000098.1:12067080-12110755 GCA_019775915.2 Cyphomyrus plagiostoma
CCAAAATGAGAAAAGCATCTGGGTGGACTGTCTGCTGCTCACTGATGTGCTGGTACAGTACAGACAGTGCCTCATTCCTGTTGTTGCCAATGGAGGTGGGAGGGATATACACAGCAAACAATAGTATAGCTGTATATTCCCTCGGTAGGTAGAACGGCCGGCACTTAATCACCATAAACTCCAACACTGGTGAGCAGTATTTGCAGACCTCAACAGCATCGCGGCACCAGGCGTCATTGATATAGTGGGCCGTCCAATCCCAACTTCCCGTAGGTGCAGCGCGAGGCTTCTCTACCAGGGAGGGAGTGCTGTACAAGGACAGCAAGTTGGCTGGAACAGTATGTAGTCTTTATGGTGTAAACCTAGTCTTTACTTCTGTGTTGAGTTCTCACTTTGGACAGGAGTGGCTCAGGATTTTTTTCTTCTCCATGCAGAGGAAAAGACTGGAGAAACAATTCTTTGATTTCAGCCGATCACCTTCTGGGTGCTTATTTTGAACGGTTTTGAAGATATTGATATACAGGGTTACAGCATGGAAAACCTCAACCTGGTAAAAGCACAAATGGTGCTCGTCCTTAGTACATAAGAAGTCCTGGAACAGAGGAACAATGGAATGTGCCTTATAGGAATTGATGCGAATACATTATATCTCAACCTTTACTTTAAAATGGGCACGTTTATCATCTGTGTGGTGAAGGAAACACACAAATCCTTTGGTGGCTTCAGGGTCTGTATGTTAATGGCATGATAAAAGCTTCTTCCTTTGCCCACCTGCAAATCATACGCTTCACAGACACTTTCTTTAAAATTTTTATGTAAGTAAATGGCATGTATATATATCCATCCATCCCAGAACATCTAACTTATGTTTATTCCCACTCTGAGACTTATGAAACATTTGTATAAGGCTAAAAAGCTTTTCAGATCATTTCCAGCACATTTTGTGAATTTTGAAGGTATCGTCAAATAAACAGAGGACTGACTGAGAGGTGTGAACCACAGATTGAAAGCTGCAAACTGGATGGAATTAATGCAGCTGCTGTTATGTCTTCATGTGTTAATAAACTGAGTTCCCCCCAAATTTCCCATTGGAGTCAGTAAATTCAATCTTAATCTTGATCTTGATAAAAGTTAGTTAGTAACATTGGGTTGATATAAAATTGAAAAAAAAAAACAGAATATATACTAAAGGATCGGTATGTCAGTTTATCAGAATAATTTGTATAAGTATCTGGATAAAGTACACCCAAATAGCTTCGGACTGTAATATGGTCATTTCTGTGATCACATTCTAGGATTCTAGAAAGGGGCGAATGGTAGGAAAGATTTCTGATAATGTTTCTCATTCTGCACGTTTTAATAACCAGGAAAGGTTATGGGTGGCATAGTAGTACCAGTGGTTAGCACTATTGCCTCACAACTCTAGGACCAGTTCGAGTCTCCAGCATGGCTCCCTGTGTGTAGAGTTTGCATGTTCCCCCTGATTCACCATGGGGTTTCCATTGGGTACTCTGATTTTCCCCCACAGTCCAAAAACATGCTGAGGTGAATTGGCATCACCAAATGACTCGTAGGTGAGCATATGTGTGAGTGAACAGTGCATGTGAGTGTGCCCCACGATAGGTTGGTGCCCCATCCTAGGTTGTTTCTTGCCTCGCACCTATAGGCTCTGGACCCCTGTAACCCTGAACAGGATAAGCAGTCACCGAAGATGGATGGATGGATAGATGGAGTGCTTATGGCCTTCATCCAAAAAACATGCATATGAAAGATAACTTTTTTCATAAAATTATACTGCAAAAAGTGATATTAGTCTGAAACTAGCTGTATTTATGAAAATAGCATAAGTAATAGGAAAAGTAGCATGGAACAGTGAAATATAAAGCTACCTTGGGGGATAGAAAGAAAAAGTCCTTGATAGGTATCACGATCAATTGATCTATGCAGCATGCAGTATATATATATTCAGCTACAAGAACGATAATGGCAAAAGTAAGACATTAAGTGCTGTTAGCAGAAGAGTACTGTTTCTATTACGGCAACAATAACAATTTAATGGCATAAGTCAAGGTGTGATGAGGCAAAATATCGGCAGTTTACATATTGGTGTTGGCGTTTTAGAAGACCATAAAAGTATCACAATGAGAAAAGTACAGCAGGTCCCCCTCGCTTTATTAAGTGCCCCCAAACTGTGCTCTTCCCAGCTGTAATGGAGGGCAGCGACAAGAACGCGACGATCCTCTTTAATGTGGTATAATGAAAGCCACTTCCCGTTTCTGCTGTGAAATGTGAATGTGGCCAGTGGGAGTCTTTGTTCATTTTTAAAGGTGCAGGAGGGGTGGGCTCGCTGGCTGTGGTGGCGGATCGTTCCAGAAAACATGCTGGCCTGTGAAACCCCTATCTCCCTTACACAATCAGGATTACTCGGGATGAGCAGTCATGCACCCCTGAGTTTTCCATACTATGTAGACGTCCTCTGTCAGATGATGAATAAGGTAAAGTGTAACTTGACCTCAGTGGCTGAAACTTTCTTGGATGATGAGGTCTTCAAAAATGTACATTGACCTTGACTCAGTTACTTTACAGTGTTAAACTATTTTCTTCTTTTCTGGATGCAAGCATGGAATACAGATACACCATTAATCTGATAATACATGTTTCATTAAAATTCATATTAATGCATTTTAAAGTTAGTGGAATGAGTCATATTAACATCCTTTTTATAAAGAACTTTTATAGCATAGTTTGTAGCAAGGATGATTTACATTATATTCCAGCTGTGATGGAATGTATATCTTTTGATATTTCATTGGAATTGGGACATTGAGACCTTGTTCAAATTATGCACAGAACTGCATCTACATATTCCTTTCCAAAAGTATTCTCAGCCAGCTATTTGCTTTTCAGGCACTTTGGAAGACATTCAGGTGAACTGTTCAATGGCAGAGTCGCGGAGCTGAGCTAGTACTCTAAGCTGAGCTTTATGCGGATCTATTGACTTAGGACTTTCTAATAATAATCGATTTGCAGGTTAAATCCACTGATGAATGTGCTGAAATGGTAGATGTGGCACGATCAAGCCCAAAACTGGGAAGATTAAGAAGCTGAGGCACTGTGTTGGCATGAATCAATCTACAAATTTTTGTTTAACAAACAGAAACCATATGCAGCCCTGCTAGGAAAACATTAGGGAAATATCAGTTATACAGACACTCCACAAGAAATTGTCCTCTGGGAGCCTTCCTCTAATGCAATAACATTGCCAGATGGAGCTGATGTGCCAAATATTACATCTTCCAACCATATCCAGCTGATCACAATGTTATTTACATCATGGGTTTTACACGTGGTGTCCTCAGGGTCGGCATGCATGCCTTTCCCAGCATTCCATTACCCTACTTCCACTTCCATTGGACATGGTGTGGGGCCCTTAGTCCCTCATCGTTCATTGGGTGCAAGTATTACTGAGACCTGAGCGAAAGAATTTAAGTCATATACAGGGGCATCACTAGAGATTTATGAAAAGGGGAGGGTAAGCTTTTGCTTGGGGGGGTCTGATTTTAATGAAAATGAGAACACACTATTTATACTAATTAGTGTACATTTATCTGGGGGGAATAAAACCCCCCCACCCAGCCCTCTCATCACGACCCTGATAATATACATGACATATATGATTGACCTGCCATTTCTCACTGCGTTTCCCAGTTCACCTCTGAGCAGTTCTTATTTGATCACCGTTACTTACATATGAAGCCATAGGCATTGTATGTTATCCCCATTAGACACCTTTGCAGCCCACTATTGATATACACGCTGTTGGATGGCAGATGATAAATGCACTATTTATTGTTGCAATTCAAAGATGAAAATAGGTGCATGCAGTATAGTAAACGGGTTTGTTTGGTTAAGATGCAGTATGTGAAAAATAGCTACATTGAACATGCCTTGTCATGCAGTCGGTCTTAGTGCTTAGGGTATCCTGATGTTTTGTGATATGTCACTTAAGGCTGCGTCACAACAATGGGACCATATTCTATCTCTAAGAAATGCTTCAGGATGGATGGCAGAACCACTTGACAGAAGGAAGCATTGGAACATTGTTTGAGAACAGGTGTGGAGATGGTTATGGAAAAGCAGCAGCTTAATGCGTAGCATGTGGAAGTAGAAATGGGCCATCTCACTATTTAACTCTACATTTACATTTAACCAATAATTACATTTTACTATCAAAAATTAAACAGGAATTTACAGAGATCTACAAAAATGATGCTGGCACCGTATAGCTACTGTACATATGGCTTGTGATTACAGTAGCGGGAGGGACAGGGACGATTTGGTGATTAACGCACTCATTTACCTTCATGTGTTTGGTCGCCTTGGGACATGAGCTCATCGAGCCCCCCGCATGTCTCCCTTGAAGGGAGATGTAATGCCTCTGAATGCTTCACATGCTGACAATGACACCCTTTTCACAGCACTTTGCACTCGGTGCCTATACTGCGAATGGCTCCCTTTTTGTGGATGCCAGGAAAGCAGGCACAATTTGCCGAAACCAGAATAAGGGTTATGGAAACACTGTCTGCTGCTTCTGGCAGCTGCCGCTCCGCAACCAGCCTATTAGCAGCGGGAAGATTTCAAATAGCCATTCAAATGATCTCATACTATAACTTTATTTCTGACTTGCGCATTAGTAATAAGCCAGGGGTGCTTGCTAATGAGACAAACTCCCGCTAGCTTGCTTCTCTTCTCTGTTATAATGGTTTATAGCTACTTATGGCAACGCGTAATAGTCATTGAATGAGATAATAAAATGCATAGTGAAATTTTTAAATGGAAAAAAAGGCAGCTTTTCTTAGCACTACATCGGAAAGTAACATATGTGGCTAGGGTATTCAGAGGCTAAAAACTAGATGAATTATACCTCAGCACCAAAGGTCTGGGTGATACAGCTGGCACAGTGGGTCTCAACACATGCAATTAGCGTGGCTGCAGCCCCTCTGCATGCAGATCCAATTTGGGGCAGTCAAACACTGCTGTGGAACAAGGGAAAGACATTTGGAAAACAATCAGGGCGATATGATAGTAACCACTTCATCTTATTCCGTTTTATAATCCTCAGCGTATGAGATCAAACATCTATCAAAGGTGCTATTTTAATTGCGGCTAAGAGCCATGCTCATAAAAACTAGCATCTGATCAGAATAAATCATTGAAGAACCTGGCTGCTACTGGAAATGTATGACACCACTGCATACGCATGAAAATCTTCTCATAAACACAGTTTATTGCTCAAATATGTAATGCCTCCATAACCCTTTTTCGCAAAAGTTTATTCAAAGTTTGACTGTGTAGATCTTTTTTATGAATTTGAAGCATTCCCGATTCCATGATTGCTACTGCTAAATAAGCAAATATCCATTTCCCAAGTATATGTCTGGTCTGTGTAAGTCTGCAAACAGCTGCTGAGATCTATGGACAGTGATACCTAGGGCTTCACTTAGCAGATTGATAGCGATGGGAGAGTGGGTGCATCCAATCTGTATGAAACAAGTTAATTAGCCATCCATCAATACTTTTTCAGTAATCCTTCTGCAGTAAGGATTACAGTGATCCAGTGGTTGTTCCTGGAAGCTGGTGCACCCGCAATAGAGTGACAAGTCATTACAAGGTGCTAACACATACCCATTGTCTTTAATATTCATGGTTATTTCTTTTCTTAAATTTTTGAGTCAGAATCTTGACACACAATGGCTTTTCAGAATCCATTTAGAATCATCAAATGACCTGAAGTGCCTATCTTCAATCAAAGAAACCAGACTGATCTATTTATAGGAAACTCACACAAATATGAGACAAACATTGTTCTGACTAGAATGGAGGTATTTAGTTGTCCACCAAGACTATAAAACAAAAGAAAATGGTAACAAGATGACATAGTTAATAGTATGGCTCCAGGGTTTGGCATTTGAGGTTTTTGTTTGAGTTTGCAAGTTCTCCAGTTTTTTTGTTTGTTTGTTTTTTGTTTGTTTTGTTTTGTTTCTTCCACCAGTTAGGCGAGTTAGTGTTTTCTTTACTGTGTGACTGCAGGAGTGTGACTGTCCTTATATGGACTGACATACTATCCAAGGTGTTCTGTGTTCTATAATTCCAGGGATGACTCTGCACAACATAAGCAGTTTGGAGGGATGGATGGAAAGATGGATAAATTCATGGATGGATGGATGGATGGATGGATGGATGGTCGATCAATTATTTCAGAAAACATTTCCAGGAAACATTTCAGCATCAACAGGATACATTTGCTGCTGTTGAAAGTATTTGTTATCATTAAATCTTAACTACATAAGATAGTAAACCCTAAAATGTTGCTTCTCATAAAATTCGATTGTTTGGGAGCTGTATGTTGATCAGTAATTGCCATGAAAACATTTTCATCATGGTACATGCCTTTCCTGCTTCTGAGTAAAAATGATGTACTCTAATAATGTCAGTGTTCTCTGCCATGGTTAAAGTGTTTCCTGCTATCCCTGACTTTTCAGTTAATTTGTTTTCTGAAATGTTTCAAGTTTATATGGTTTTGTTTCTGATGTTGTTTTTTAAAATGTATTTTCATTTTCAATTAATGGGAATTTGTTTTTTAAAACATTTTGTTTGTCGTAATTTTTTTAAACAACACTATTTTTAGATTTAAATTTTTCTCTCAGAATATGGTTTTATTTTTAAATGTTTTCATTTTAAAAAACTTTATTTTTTTAATGTTTGTTTTATACTTATGACTGACATATTCGAAGGAACCAAATTTGAAAACTCTTAATAATAGCTAAAAAACAAAAGGGAACAATTACTGTCTACTAAGGTTCTAATGCCACTCTTAATATGGTAACTCTGTCAGTGTGCTTCCAGGGAAGAGTAGTTGTCTCACTGCAGTGTAAAATTGGAGTTCTTTGAACTGTCAGGACGTGAGGATTCCCAGGAAACCTTGGCTGCTGTTCAGTCAAACTGCACTTTATTGATCCTAAGCTTGTGCTACGATGACCTCAAAGCTTTTTTGATTTGACAGTTTTGGATTCCTTTGCTTGAAGGGTTATGCTGTCCATTTGGGAGCTTTCATCGGCTCTGGATATGCATGATAAAAGGTACATTCATAATTTCTTCATCAAAATGTACACAAATTTAAATCATGAAGGAAACCCAAACCATTGCATACTTCAAATTCAACAAAATATCTTTCTAAAATATGCATTTGTTTCTGTCACAAACCTAAAGGTAAATTCATGCATTTCAGGTAAATATTTCTGAGCTTCTCTGTTTTTCATATTTGGTTGTACTCATAATTTTTCAGTGTACTGAGGCCATCTACTGGTACTCAACCTTTTTTCATCTTCCTTGCATCAGAATCCTTTTGAAATCTCCTTTTCTACCCTTATATACTCCCAGGCTGATATATTTCCCACATTACATATGATAGCATATATCAAGCTGGTATGACATAAATCCTTGATGCACCTAAGTTTCTTTTGGCTACTGTTTCTTACTTTAAACAAATGCCTTTCTAGTTTCAGGTCTAGCAGGACTGGCTAAATTAAGCCACTAGAGAAAATGTTATTTTTCCAATGCATTTGGGAATCATTGGATACACACACACACGCACGCATGCACACACACGCAGACCTGTACTCATATCTTTGTGGGGACTGTCCATTCTTTTCTATGGGCAAGACCTTAAACCCAACAATACCTTTACCCGTACCCAGCCCTAACCTTAACCATAAGTAACCAGACAAGATACAAGTCTTTTGTAGTTTTCTGCTTGCAAACATAGATTTTTATAAAACTGAACTTCCCCTTGTGGGAACCAAAAAAATGGTCCACGTAATGTCAAAATAACAAGTCTTTATTGCACAGTGTAATAAATATCCGATCCACACACACACACACACACACACACACACACACACACACACACACAAATAAGATTACTGAATATATTTACCGTCCTTCTTTTCTTCCAATGGCACAAACCTTGAGCAGCACAATTCACCTCGCTGACATTGGTGAAAATACGTTCCGTCCAGCTTAGATGTGACCTTGTGCGTCACATTCATATTTTCCAGCATTTTATATATTTATTTTTCGCCCCTAGGTGCTTCACCCTTTGTCTGATGCCCAGAGCTCTGCTCTGCTATCATTTATCAGTTCTGACCTTTCATTCATGAAATTCTCATACACAACTCCAAACGCAGATCTAAACATTTTTTTTCTTTTCACCATGAGCTTAGTGAAGGATTGTTTCTGATGTTGATATCTTGACGCGTTCTGGTCATGAAGATAAACACACGGGCAGACTCCCTCCCGAAAGTGCCCCAGTCATTTAAGTGCTTATCACCATATTTCCTGAGGAACACCTTGGTTGAGTCTTCAAATAAAACAATTAATACCTTTTCAATATCCAGAAGTAAAGAGAGAAAACTAACACTTGTAATACTCTCTTCATCTCCATGTCTGTTCGTCCTTCTGTTAATCATCTTATAACTTCAACACATTTATATTATACTGGGTAAACATAGTGGAATATCACATGGTTAATGGTTCAGTTTAAAGATACTTTAAGACAATATCTGTGTAGAACCATTGTGGGTGTCCCACAAGTGGAGCCATATCCAAGGAACAGTGACAGTGACAGTCCCCTGTAGATACCACAGACATTTTTTTAATTGGCCAGGGGCTTTGACTTCCTGTTGCTGTACAGGGACAGTGACTTCTCGTCTGGACTCCCTATGATTCTGTCCTCTGACCCACCCAGGCTTATCCACAGTCTCATCCGTGGTCATTTGTACAAACTAAGTAACAGAGTATTGCCTTTCTCAATGACAATTAACATTTGCAAAACAGCGAGTGTAATCCCCACACTACAATGTCATTTCTGCACAGCAGAATGTCATTTCTCCTGGCTTCACACAAGTTTCCAAATGTTTTAGTACATATTGTACACATTGTGTTAGCCTCCACATACAAAGCTTTCAAAATGATTAAAAAATATATTCCTTAAACTGCAGTGATACGGCATTGTCGTGCTTTTGAAAACACATGATTTTGTTTTCATTTTGTTATTCTTGTATTGCTGTTTGGCTGTTTTGTGTTATACAGTGCTGTGTGACTATTTTGTTTGCTATTGTACTGTCTGGAGGTCTGAAGAAGTTACATGTTCATGCGAGTGCTTTCTCCTGCCAGTGAGGTTTACATACTGTAATGTAGAGCCTTGTAATGTTGAAACTGGTGTATTTGACATGAAAATGTATCAGTTTGCTAAAGAAAAATGATCAGTGAGTGACAATGAACCGACTTTCAGATTGTTTAAACTCAAGAGCATACTCACAGTGACATTTTGACAGTACAGTATATCCAAGTATTTTGATTCTCATAATTAAAACAATGCTGATTGTACTTTTCATTTTGGTGGCACTGACTAATTCATTGGTGGAATTATTTACTGCTGAGACATGAGTTCATTGTTTTGGGTAAGTTAAAACCATAGTGCTGTGCCATATGCATGAACTGATTTGAGAAATACTCTTATACTCGTGAGAATGTTAAGTATGTTTCATGAAGTGTGCCAAAGCAATTAAGAAAAACTGTAATGTTGTAACCTAAAGAATCTGTTGGAATCATGCCCTAGTCTTTGTTGGACAAATGACATTGAGATCGTGCCTTTCCAAAAATGTCACATTTCTTGGAATACTCTGCATTGTGTATAGCTGGAAGCTCGCTTATATGATACACTACACCTAAAATGATACCCAAGCAAAGAAGCTCTGCTACTGAAATTATTGAGCATTTTCAGCAGCAGGTGTGGCAAAATGTATCATTCTAGCAAAAATCAATTGAGAATGTTTTTTTTTTCTTATCTGCATGTCTGCAGTGCAAGGAATGAGTATAGATAAAATCATGGGGCAACAATTCCCAGGACCAAGGTCTTATAAATTCATCACTATCAATTCATAACCCTTCAGAGAAAGAACATAGAAATGGAAGTGGTAACATAGATTGATTTTGGATATTCCATATTTTGCAAAAATACGAAGAAATTCACTTTCACCAGGCTAAAGAAGTAAGACTGCCAACCCGTTTTCCTGTGTTTACAATTTGCAAAAAACCCTTAAAAATTTCTAATATTTTAGCAGAATTCAGCCAAGCCTTATTTTGACCCCAGTATTCAAAGAAGGAATGAGTTATATACTGATTTTGCTAAATATTTTCAGTTTTGTTTCTTTATCAAAACTCCCTCACTCCATTACCTCTCTAAGTCAAATATACAGGCAGTCCCTAAGGTTACTAATGTCCCACTTTTTGACAACACATACTTACGAATGGACTGCCATAAGGCCTGGTATATTCAAAATTTGGGCTAAATCTAACAGTTTCAAAAGAAATGCATACATTACTTTGTGATACTCGTGAAAACATTGCGCAGCTTCAGCAGTTCGCTGTCTCGAGGTACAGTACCGTATATGCAGTTACTTTTATTATTACTGCATTATTAATACTTCCCTGCAAATTCAACTTAAAACAGACTTAGAGAATGGATCTCATTCGTAATCTGGAGACTGCTTGCATTCTTACCTTTTTAAAGACTGTATTAAGTTCAACCGGACTCCAGCCACACTGGAGATTTTGCAAAAGACCACAGCCCATTGATATGGACACACACTACTCAGTTCTCTTGAAGCGTTCAGTGCATACATTTCTTGCTTCAATGGGATGGCTGACAATCCACCCCCAGTTCATTTTACTTAACACCTATTGATTGATATTGATTGAATCCCACCTATGGTTGCTTATTGACCCACAGGCTAGGAAAAGAATGGATTTAACCTGGATTGTAGTTGAAGCAGTAGGTGTTCCTGCTGTCTGGTTTATTTCTTAATGTGCAGAACTGAAAATATGATTATTGCAAGTACTGTGATTATGTAATATTAGCCTATTGACAGTAATGAGTTTTGTGTTAGTCCAATCAAGACAATGGAAAAGAGTAGTGTTCCCGAATCCAGAATCCATTTCAAAATTGCTGCATTTGATAACTTCTAAAACTGGCTTTTGGTTTATGGTATTACTTACGTTTAGTGGTCTATCTCATTGCAGCAGTTTAATAATTTATATCTAAAAAGTTAATATTCCTCCTGCTCAGCTACCAAGGATTCTGTGAGACGGACCTGTATATCACTTTCACTTGTATGCAGTATACACAGTAATGTCACTCCAAAATTGTTTCAGGATCCTTCTCAGTAGGTCTATTAGGTTCCAAAGATGTTGGTTTCCACTGAAGTGTGAAATGAAAAATGTCCCGTTTTCTTACCCTCTTCTACATGCAGCCAGTGCTTCCCAATCCTGACAGATTGTTCTGTCATTTCCAGTGGCTTATGGTGGCTATGCCACGTGTAAATATTACAGAGTTCATCCTTTCCTGACAATTATTATGAACTTTCTGTGTGTTTTCATAACTTTGGGAAAAATACATTTTTAAAAGGTTTTTCTCTTACTCAAAAGCAGAGTGCATTTTTAATATATATTGTTGCATTTGACCTACACCTACAAAACTGTGGATTGTTCATCAGGCTAGGAATACAAATGGCTAAATGTATCACAGTGATGAAAATGATAAATGATCAAAATGATAAATGTTTTCCCTGAGAAATTATAAAGAACGATTTTAAAAATTCGTTAATACATCGTGAATGAACCTGAATCAGTTTGATCATGGCAGGTTGGCCGCCCATTAAAATGAACAGTCTAGCGAAATGCCTGAACTTGGTGTTTCAAGATTATGAAATTGTTTTGTCATATTAAACGTCAAAAAACTCAGGTGTATTTTTGGGAAAGATATGATTAGTCAAAGCAGTAGTTACTTTTGCAAATTGAAGACATGATGAGAAGTAGAAAATTCAAGGGTGATGTGAGCTGGTTGCCATATTTCCATATTATGGAAAAGGCAGAAACCATTTAGTGGCTCATTCAAAAACAGTGGAGTTTAATTTAGACTGTCCACCTGTTATATCCAAACACAGAGTCCCCAGTCTAATTCATTTTTCACTCAAGGGAATGACTGCTACTTTTAACTAGCAGCAATGAGGTCAAAAGCCTATAATAACATATTTAATTTGATTCAATCTGGGAACTTCTATTTACAGCTACCATATTCCATGCACGAGGGAGCTTAGAAATGAATTTATCTTAAGTCTTGGCTGTTGAGGGTCATTATTTGTGTTTTTTTATCCTCTGAAACATTCACCCAAATATAACTGTACCTGGCAGAAAAAAAAAGTTGAACTGCTGCGTCTGTCACACTGCACTTAGGTCACTGCACTGAGCTTCCTCAGCCAATTCTAAGACATTGTCTGAGATAACTTGATATGGGTTCCACTGGGGCCTAACATATATAGGAAACACTACCCCAGCTACAGTATTGCACTGAATCTCAAATTTTACTGTAACCACAGAGGCCAAATCAGGACCTGATCTCTGTGCCAGGAGAAACAGTGACCACTGCATTGGATTATGTGAACCACCTACAGTACAGGGCAACAAGGAGCATCAGTTTCCTCAATCTGCTGTACAGATAAATAACTGAAATGAAGTGATTACCAGGCAGAATAACAGTAATCACGGTAATATGGTCACGCAGGCCTTAAAGTTTGGATGTTAGGTCTGGGAATTAGGCTAATAAATTCCACTATATAGTAATGGAATATATGATACCAAAAAAAGTAACCTTATGAAGAATCCTATGAAATTAATATGACCTGAGCTGAGGTACCTGCTTTCTATGTAAGTCAAGAGCATTGTTTATTACATATTTCAGCAGCATAAGGAAACCCAGGGCCATGCGGGGGCTGGTATTCGCCCGGGGGTGGTGGAGGGGGTGTGGTTGGACAATTTGCCCCGTTGGTACAATTTGGCAGCCAGGGGCATGATTGTTGGTACTCAAAAAGGGCCACTCAGGATCTCAAAAGGCAATTTCAATGGGAAAAGCTATGCAAAGAGGGTAC
Organism: Cyphomyrus plagiostoma; assembly: GCA_019775915.2. Lineage (NCBI taxonomy): Eukaryota > Metazoa > Chordata > Actinopteri > Osteoglossiformes > Mormyridae > Cyphomyrus > Cyphomyrus plagiostoma. Next base: position 12,080,127 of record JABFEA020000098.1, read on the forward strand.
AAGGGTATATACATACATACGCAGGAATGTGATGCGGGGGGAAATTAACAGTCTTAGACATGGTCCTCATTTAAGATCCGTATCACCTGGTGGAAGAAGCTCTTTCAGCTCCTTCAGTGCTGCTATTCCGTTGGGGTCCTTGGTGATGTTCCTGGCCCTAGATCTGCAATGTTTGGTGTAGATGTCTAGGAGGTGTGGGAGTTCCCATCTGATTGTGCGTTCTGCTGACCACACAACTCTTTGCAGAGACTTGCAGTCCTGCTGCCTGCTGTTCCTGAACCAGGCGCTGATGCTCCCTGTCAGGATCCTTCCTCGCTAAGTAGTCTGTGTGCAGGTCTCAGGTCAGGTCATCAGTTATGTGGATGAGATGCTTGAAACTGTCCACTCACCGAAGTGCTGTTGATCCTGATCTGGGTGAGGTTCCTTTGCCGTTTCCTCCCAAAATCCACAATCAACTGCTTGATTGAATATTACCATAGAAACTGGGGGCTAGCTGGTAGGTGTAGGCCTTGAATATCTGTCCTGGGATGCCATCTGGACCCAGTGCATTCCTGGTGTTCACTCACTTGAAGGTTCTTCACACATCCTGTTCGGTGATAACAAGTGCTAAAAGAAGGGCCCACTTGGAATTCCCTGACTGGGAATTGAATCTGCTCTGTGGTGGTGAATGTGCCAAATCCTGACCAGTAGAACAACACGGACCCCCACAACTTTACAAAAATCTGTGACTGCAATCAAAAAACTAAACATATCAAATGTTTTGTATTGTTTTTGGTTACTCATGATTAAGGTTAGGGCTGGGCAGGGGTTAAGGCTGTCATTGTTGGGATTATGGTTATGCCCATAGAAATGAATTAATGGTCCCCACAAAGAAAAGACTACAAATGTGTGTGTGTGTGTGTGTGTGGTGGGGGGTGGGGGGGTGCTGTGCATGTGGGTCCATGTGCACCCTGAGATGGACTTGCATCCTATCCAAGTTGGACCTGTGAGCCCCAAACTTTCTGGGATGGGTTCCAACATCACTACAACACTGAATCAAGAATGAATGAAAGTTAATATTTTCAATATTATGCCCATGGAGGAGATATTTTAAATAAATATTATATGGAAAAATAATAACAATAAAAATAATTGTAGCAGGAATGCATAATTGTCACGACTGTAACAACCCGGAATGCAGGGTGTGTAGGGAAACCCCACGTGGGGGAGATTTTTATAAAGTATTGGGACCCACAGAGTTAGTAGCAGACACAAACAGGCAACAATGACCGGACTAGGAACAGAGATGCTAATATACTAGACAAATGAGGTGTAAACACAAGGCAGCTGTGAATGGTCTACAGGAGGGCAGGAACAAAAGACTGAGGGCCATAGGTATGGCTGATTTGGAGCCACGCCCAGTGGGAACACAGGCAGAGCGGACTGGACATGACAGTTTTTATTACCATGCATATTTCATGAATATGGAAGCAGAAACAGCCACAAGGAAAGTCTGTTAGGGCAAAAAAGTCCCCCTTTCCCCAAAACACGTGGTCAAGTGCACCTTAATAGTGCAGTATACAATTATTTAATTGAAAACAGGTGTAAAATTACTTGTATTAGGCATTGCACAATAGGCACCTGTTTCTGTGAGAAATGACATCATCCAATCATAAGTGTGAAGCAGGCCATGAAAACTCCATTACCCATTCATAAGCAATACTCTTTCTTCTCCAACACCTTCTTCTTCCTCACCCTGGCCTCTCTTCACCCATAAAGCTTTTGGTTCGCTGGGATTGAAAAGGCTGCAAGAGACACAAAGCTGGGGAACATCTCGTTATGTACCGAACACGCACACCTCGATTCCAATTCAGGTTGCGCACCCCCATTTGTTAATGAAGACTACAGGGACTTAGAAGTTAAAGAGCAGAGAAGAAAGGACCTCGAATTTCAAAACAGAAGCCTCTGCTGTGACACTTAATTGGTGTGGATTTCAAATACAGTGGTGGAAGGGCTGGGGAATTGCAGGGGGTTGCATTTGGGCAAAGCTCTTCAAGGCTATTTGAATCAGCCACGTGAAATATTAATTTCCCAAGTAAGTGGGCGTATATGGCAGGGGCGGGCAATAAATTTCATTTACGGGATAGACCATAGACAATCCATTTGTTAGAAATCACTTATCCACTCAGGGGCTTGGTAAATTGGAGCCCATTTTAGGGACAAGCATGAAGGGAGGAATGGAACACCATGGTCAGATCACTTTCCATTGCATCGCCAGTGAAGACACACAAAAATCATGGATATGGATGGTAGGCAAATACAGGAAGAATAAGCAAACTGGACACTCATAGCTAGGGCCAAATCACTAGAAGCACAATCTAACAGCATGCCACCACATACTCATTTAGAAGCATATATCTTTTGTCTGTATACTATATAGGGGCAACAGAGGTTGTTCCTGGAGAGAAATAGCTAGTGAAAATAAAAGGTCATGTCATGCCATTGAAATGAGAGTTGGACCGCTTTTCTCAGCTGCAGACTGGTGACGATGCTTCCCTTGAGACAAAGCAAGAGTTCAGCAGGGTCCCTTACCTGGTGGCTTGGGTCATTAGCCCAGTGGATGACACCTTGTCAGAGTTCTGGTGATGTGGCTTCAGTCCCAGTGGTCAGTGTCAGAGGAGCCCTTCATTATTTTGTTATCTAGAACTACAGAATACCCTATTTTATATTCAAAGCTTATTTTTTTAACATGTTGTCCTGTGATATTTCCTAGAAGGTTGTCACACAATCTGCCAGGGCCACCCTATATCCAGTAGAACCTGTAAATTTGATTGTCCTCTTTAGCCTAGAAGAATGACACAAATTGCCAAAAAAAGCTAGCCTGTTTCTCTACGTCTAGACTAATGCTCACTCCAGGTCAAAGTTTGTTTTCTATTGTTTAATACAGGTAGAATAGGTAGAATTCACTGCAAAGTGTTCACCAGCTACTAAAGCCCTGTTTCATTGTCACTCCAGAGCAATCGGTTAGCCATAAGGAAAATTTATTCATGTGTTTCTTTTGTGTAAAGAGCTTTCCAGTATAATTTTTATGCTGCAACCTTGCAGTTGAAAAATACCAATATATATTCTGTTAATATGGAACACTGAAGCCGTGACAGAAATCAAGGTGATGCCTGACAACCTCTCTGTGGGTTAGCGTATGACTGACAGTGAAAGACTATCACATTCAGTTATTATATTACAAATACAAACTGTGACAGGATGCACACTGAAGCCGCAGTATCTCTGATATACCGTGACGTTTGCTAAGCTGAGCCGCCAAAGAAAGATTCCCTCTGAATCTCTTTCCTTAACACTCTTTAAGTCCCCGATCATCATTCAGAAGTAACATTGATAAAATATAATTGAAAAATCAAATTTAGTATATTTTTGTCTTAAGAGAAAAAATTAGACGTTTGTTGAGAGTTTTAAGTATTATTAATTTTTATGCTCCTAACTTTCAACGCGTTTGTAATCGATCTTTCTTGCTGCTGTATCTCAATGATATTCGCATTAAGAATTTAGCTGCTGCTATTGCCCTCCTGCTCCTCTCTTCTTGTTTTGATGTTGTACAATGACATTCAAGCCTTTTGTACAAACGACATGCTGAAAGCAGTGGCAGTGGGAGGGAGCTGGGGGGGGGGGGGGGTTCCTAATATAAATACCTCATGACAGCCTTCATTTTTCCTCTTTAGGTGACCGTTCCATTTTTTTTAATTTTACTGTTGCCCCCTGTGTCCCCCTCCCCTGGAGGTAATCTGGAGCAACAAGTTGCTGAAAGCAACATGTAATTTACATACCAGCTGTCAATTAACAACATAATGTTAGTCTTTGCCCCACTGCCAGGCATGTTTTCAGCACTCAGCATGTCTGGTTAGTTTGGATACCGATTCCAACACATTCCAGGATGTATTACAAATTTTTCTCTAATAATTGTGGCAGTAAACTGAAGAACAGCAGTGCCGGATGGCACAGCCAGGAAAACAAAAGCTAGCCATGAGACCTGAACAGGCAACCAGTCTTCAGGTTACAGTTAGCATGCTGGTCTTTATTAACTGTGCTACAACTGTGCAGGGTTTAGTGATATATGAACAAGTATTATTTTGTTCTAAAGAGAGCCTTTGTATTCTAAAATAGTAACAAATTAACACTTTACTTGAAAACAATAGCTTTAGTATATCACCTTACAGTCAAATGGTAAATGTACTTTGTAGTAGTCCAAGTTATTAACAGGATGAATAAATTTAATCTTTAAGAAGCAGCACATAAATGCATAAATACTACTGTAGCTGACCTTCAGTGTAAATCAGTTGTATTATGCTGCCAGCCTGGTTTTATCTATTTTCAATGACCTTTTATAATGACCTGTGCACCAGTTAGGTGTATAAATGGACTCGTACTGCCTATAATACTGCATGCTAACATTTTAAATGTAATGCACACCCTTATTTGAATGCAGAACAGATCATAACTCGAGGCTTGTCCTTACACGTTCAGCTTTCCTCCTACACATTGAAAGGGCTGTTGGTCGTTTCTCTCATGCAGAGACAAAGAACTTGATTTCTGTTAATGCTAATTACTGCGCTACGGTTCAGAGGATGGAAGTAATAGCTTTTACAGGACTCTGAGAACCATGAACCGATTAGCACCCACACCCAGTAGATTAAAAACACAGCAAATGGAAGGTAATTGCCTAATGTACTCATGAAGCAAATGAGGAAATGAAAAATGTGCTTATCTGGTAATTTAATTGAAACCTTGGGAAAAGATATATAAGGAGACACCGGTAACAATTATATCAATGTTCAAATGGTGTGTATTCATATTTTTTAAGTTTCACGATAATTTTTTAGCTTTATATTTGTCACAGCCACGGGACACAATTTAAAACATAGAACAATTTAAACATAGAAAAATTTATTAATAAAATCCAAGATACGGAACACGGGTACTAACAAATGCATATACAAAGCCAGATCTTCTGCCTGTCAGACCTCTCCTTTTTGACAGCCTGGTTTCCAAGCACTTGGGGCTGACAGCACTGGGCCAGCTCACCGTGAAGTACTCAGATAGGCCAGCTGGGTTGGACTTAACACTATGCACCAAGAGCAGGACTGCATGCACTATCAAGGACAAGGTTGTAGGAATCATCAAGAATAAAACTGCAGATTGAAGCAGGAACAGATGTCCAGTAACCAGAATCCAGAATGTTAAGCTAAACAAGAAACCCAATGCATATCACTAAGGAAAAAATATCCATGTAGGATTCTTCACCTGTCATCAGAAGGCTGCCAATGCAAATACCAGGGTTGGCAGAATGATGTCACCAGTGGGCTCTTGATAAAGACCTTAACCCCAAATTGCTACCAGGACTGAATTGCCCTGCATTCTCATATATATGTGGCTTTTAAAAAATAGCATCTGCTAAATAAATAAAATAAAAACAGACCAAAAGACCACAATTCCTAGACCGAGCACGGAAGGAATTGCCTAGAATAATCTAAAAGATCATTATAGTTACTGCAGTTGTGAATAATAATATAATGCACCCATACAGGAGAGACCATGGAGAACAATCACACCTGCAGCAGGAATAGAATTTGACCTGCATGTTACAATATTCATCTCTTGGTTGGGTTTGACAATGTCACACTCTGGTCTAAATAAATATGTAGCTGATGAAGTCGAGATATGAAAGGTATACTGTATGTGTATGCCCCGTGATAGATCAGTGCACTGTCCTGGGTTTTTCCCTGTGTTGAGCCCATAGCCTGTGGCGTAGATTCAAAAACCCCATGACCTTGCATAGGATAAGTGGGTATAAAAATGAATGGATGGATATTGTTACAATGCGTCGGTTAGTGATCGGCGAACAGGAAGGACTGTGCAGTCAGGGAGACGGGGAGACAGGGTGTATTGCTCACAACACAACAACACAGGAAACTTCAATGCCGGATCTGCCGGAACTACGCTGACGCAGACCTTACATACACGAGACAGGCAGTCGGCAACAAGAGACAGGAGACGGAAATCAAGGCGAAACACTGGGTAACAAGGAGGGCGTGGCACACAGGAGGAGCGGACGGAGCTGGCACGTAACAGATGGAAGGGAAGACTTGAATTATAGCACATATACTTATCATTAAGCTTTTTGGAACTAAACATGAACATAAATCATGTAATTTGCAGACTAGTTTCAGATAACATGATTATGGACCTAATGTAATAATGTTTTAAAATTTTACTATAATGTACACACTAAAAAAAACAATCTTAACTCATTAGTAGAGACATTCATAACCCATCAAAAAATGTAAGCTGCAGAGCAATGACTGATTTTTTTTCCACAAATATTGTTTCCTCTCTAATGTATGCCTATAAATATTTATTAAAAAACACAACATATCCATGTTTATAATGCATTATTAATGCCTCATGAAGCTCTGATCTACAGTGCACTATAGATACCCTCATAATGCAGTACAAAGAGTCCTTAATTCTTATACCCACCCTTATAATGCATTATGAAGGTATCTGTAGTACATTATAGATGAGATAGATTATAAGCAACACTTTGATGCCTCATGACTGTCAATAGAAAATGCAGAAACACTTTATTTAAAGCACCCTGTATAATGCATTATAAATATCTTCATAATGCATTATAATGCATTCATAGAGTATTATAAACATGGCTATAAATTATTTATAAATAGGCATAGTACATTATAGCCATGTTTATTATGCATTATGAATGTACTATAATTAAGCAAATACATACAAGAGGGAATGTGGTTGTGCTCCTGCTTTAAGTAAAGTGTTACTGAAAATGATATAATGCTTTATTAATTCTTATACCAACCATTATAATAAATTATTAAGCTATCTGTAATGCACTGTTGATGACAACAGATAAAGTGTTACCCAAAAAAAATCTGTTCTCATGGTTCTGTGTATATAACCAATTTCTTGAAAAGCTCTAAAATATAAATGAAGAAATAGAACATTCACTAGATTAATACTTAGAAAAGAGTGTGAATTTGACTCCCTTTAATGAGTTTGGCTTCTTTCTTTTCATCCACAGAGCTGCCACTGACAGGATGTTTTTTTATCACATCATTCTCTGTAAACTCCAGATACTACAGTCCCAGGAAGGTGGCTGTTTTTGAGATCCTGGAACCACAAACCCTGCTTGTCTTAGCCTTTCCAATGCTTAGCCACACATTTGCTCAAACTCTTGAGCTCTGGCTGTTTGAGTGAATGAGGAGGTGTACCTAACAAAGTGGCCACTGAGAGAGAATAAGCTTTTAAGGCATGCTGAAAAGTATTTCCACTTGCAATCCATTTCTAAATAAGCTTTGGCATACTGATGGCTAATGACATATCATTATTAGTCAAGGCAGATGTTTCTTTTGTGTAATGACGACTTAATTTTTTCTTTACTTGTATGCAGTGAATAGATCAAAATCGTCATTTAAAATAAATCTCCCAGTATTTCTCCTCCATTTTCACTTAACATACCTAGTTAAAAAATGACAGATAATTTGTTCCTCTCTATTTTCAGTTAGCACTAATAAAACAAAAGCCATTATGTTGTTACTTGCAAATGAATTGCACAGGATGTAAGAATTGGTGTGCTGCAAATTATATTTTGTGTGATTGATTTGTTTATATTTACATATCTGGGGTAATATCTGTCTAGTTGCAAGACAGTACCTAGGCACAAAATCTAAATCAGACTGAAAATTAAACCTATAGTGTGCTCATTTTAATCACAACTTACATATGCAAAGTGTTATCTTTTTATACTAGATATCATTTGTTTTGTTGCCCTCGGTGTTATAGGTGAGGTCACATTAATTTTCCAGTCTATCAAAATGGGAAGCAGGGGACCTTGCTTTACCGAGGGACTGACTGGAGCAACATCAGTTTAGAAGAGATAAAAGTTTGCATTAGCTGCCAGGTCACAGACTCCAGCGGCTTAGGGCATAGAAAAGAGGAGAGGAGATGTTCATTCCTTTACATGTACAGCTTATGACATGAGCCACTAAGTCCTGGGAGAGAAACACAAGCAAATAATTTCCTTACTGGAACAGTGACTTGAATTTTCAAAGCCTCCCAGAGGTTCTGAAATGACAGATGGATGACAATAATAGAATACTTCCTGCTTCTCTATTATTCAGGCAATACAGTAGCATACATCTCTGTAATGTTACTCCATAATGAACATAACAAGGCAAATACTATACACAGTTTTGGGTATTGTTTCCAATATCTTTTTTTTTGATATTGTAATTGACAAAGTGGAGTAATAACACCCAGTAGGTGGTTTTTGTATCCCACCGTTCTGTTTATTTCCTTGATACTATTGCATAATTGCATATTCTATAATAAATAACATATATAAATAGCTATCTCTTAAATACGTATCTCCAATAAAATTATACAGGTATATACATAATAATAAAGCATACTGTATTACTTTTTGGTGACATCCCAATTTATTTTCTAATCACGTGCCTAATCTGGCTCACATTTATAGGAACCCGGGGAAGTTCTGCTTCACTTGCTCAGTCTCACTTCTTCACTATTGTGATTCCATCAGGCACATCAGATTTTTCTGTTGTAGTTTCAGTCTTTGAAGTCATGCCCTCTACTTGTCATAAAGATTGTCATGTCTTACATGCCTATAATTTTTTGGGTGCTGTTGCTGATGCACACCACTAGTTCCTAGTAACTAAACCTCCTGGACATTTTAATATTTAGGCCTGGATATTTTGATGTTTGGAAAGAGGAGTTCCAGAGCTGTTTGTCACCTGTCTCACTCTCTTACTATTACGACCGGACAATGCCTTTGCATGCCATTTCAAACACATTTTAAGCTCTCTCGATATTGTGCTTAATTTAGGTGTTTACCCACTTGCACAGGAGACCATTTCACATGCCATTCATCTGTACTGTTCTGTATTTATGTTACATTACATTATGCTACTACATCCTTTCAGGTCTACAATTTGCCAGCTTTGGGAGGCAAACTTAATTACAACACTATAATGTCATGAGTTACTCAATTATCCTTATGGCTGGTGGTCTGGCTTAGTTTCATTGTAAATTGAAGTCTGTGTGCAGCAAACAGTGGGACGAGGATTGTGTTGTAAATGCATAAGAGACACATAATTGTCTTGCCAGTTTCCTTCGTTGTCTTTGCATCTTTTTTTCAGATCGAGAAAACTGCAGCTTTACAGTTATTAAGCATTCATGTTATCTATAAAATGTTATTACATACTTATAAATTGGGGTTAAGCATTTAAATGTTAGACTGCACCTGCAGGTATATAAATATGTCTTTGAAGAACAATTTCAAATACTGCCATATCTTCATTTGCTCTGCTTGGCTAGCATTTTAACCCCTAAAAATGTTCAAATAAATTGCAAAAGGATTAATGATAACCCATCATGATGACGGTGACAATTTTACTGTTTATGTAGATATAAAAACTGATCAATTTGCTACTGTTAATAGTGGCTGTTTGGCTGTTGTCATATTCTGTACGGTATAAAAAGTGGGCTGGTCAAACTGGTGATCCTGTGGTTTAGATTTTCTCATATCTGTACTTCCAGAACCTGGTGAGACAATGACTCAGTGGGTGTCAGGATAAGTGCCCGTTCTGTCCTGTCCTGTCCTGTTTGTCACTTCCCTGTTTGGCCAGCTGCTTTTGCTGGCCATACCATAAAAAGTTGCCCTTGCTCCCTCGGCTACCCCATGGCTAAATGGGCCAAGCCAGGGGTCTCCAAGTCCTGTCCTGGTGAGCTACTAACCAGTAGGTTTTCTGTCCCACTTGGCTTCCTGAGAACAGGTGTGGCTCATCAGAAGCCAGGTAGGACAGAAAACCTACTGGACGGTAGCTCTCCAGGACCGGAGTTGGAGACCCCTGGGCTAAGCGGATGGGTTTGGACCAAGAGACTCCTCTATTATGGGGTTGAGGCTGGCTGGAGGCTAGGTCTGCCTGGTTTCAGTTGTGAATATGTTGTTAATTATGTGTTCTTCTATCTCTGCTTGGATCCTTTTTTGTACCTTTAGTTACCCTTGACTGCATGTCTTTAATTTTGTAGTAATGATTGTACCCATGTTTATGGTATCTCCTAGTGTGTGAATCCTTCGTATTTGTAAATTACTCTCACTTGTTCCTGTAGCTCCTACTAATGGCCCACACCTGCCCCTCTTTGTAGCCTTGTTATCTGTGTATTTAAGTGCCTGCCCTTGCTCTTTTCCTCAGTCAGTCATTGTGTTTGTTCCAGTGTGCATGAGTCCCTGCTTGTTCTTCAGTTTGTATGTGCTTGTATATCCTGGGTTACATTTCATTGCTGTGTTTTCTTTGCCTGTGTTCCCCAAATGTGTTTGCTCTTAGTTTTTTTTCCAGTTTGTGTAGTTTAACCTTTGCTGGTTCTTGTTTTACCCTCATACCTTCGTTAGACCCTTTTTTGGTCCAGTTTGTTTCAAGTCTTGAGTCCAAGTTATAATACACCCCTCTGTGTCTGTATGCTGCACCGTGGTTTACGCTCCATCATCATGCGATGCCAGAACAGAGGACAGCATTGTGACCTCACATCTCCAGGGCTGGGGGTGTGAATACTGCCTCTGCCCCCACTGTAACAGGCTCTTTCCTATGGGTATTTCAGTTTCCTTCCACATAAGTGGAATCTCTGAATTGTCCACAGAATATCTCAACCAGGGTATCCCTGCCATGCACTCCACATAATCCAAGCTTTTGTCAATCTATATCCTGCGAATCACGGTGTAATGTACTAAGTCTCATCCTCCAAAATAACATGGATACATTTTTCAGTTATTACAAACAATGAGGAGGGTCACAGTTGTCACGCCCCTTTAAAAAAAATATAAACATAGAAGCAGACTGATAGCTAAAATATCATTAGCAAAAGTAAACGAGCTCCGATGTTTTGCATCGCATCAAGCCGCAAATAGTTACCTGTAATTCAGCATGGTTAAACAGTTAAGCAAATAGCAGTACAACCTCATCATAATGGGAAGTCATTCGGTGCCACATTGTACGCTGCCTTTCAAAATTCATTTCCAAATGAGACGGCGCTATAGCACATTACACTGATATGTCACAGCATCCGAAAGAGGAGGAAGCACACACAGCACCAACCTCAGCATTCCCTTTACAGACAGCCTAATCACCCACTGCTGCGGCCTGTCAAAGTCAAATATGAAGGGAGGGCAGTGCCTCACAGCTTCCTCCAAATGTACCACGTATTCACTCAGTGTGCGTAAAGCCAATGTCAAAACACCTTTTTAATGGGGCGGCTAAGGGAAAGCTGGCTTTCAGGTAAGTAATCTTTGTAATTGTGTACTATCCTAGGAAAGAACTTCTGATTGACTTCCATTAAATAAGAATGCTGCGACATTTTATTGAAAGTGCATATAAAAATATACATTCCATAGTAAAATCATCCCCGATGTAAAATTAAATATGAAACACGTTTAAAAGTAATATTACAATTTCATTATTAATTTTACTGTCATGAACGACAGCCCTAGAGAAAGGATGCGATTGCAGAAATCCCTTTACTGAAACTGGAAATTCTGCAAAGACAAATCCGAGGTCAAACATGGGCTGTTAAGGGCAAGGCAGGCTGAGAAACACAAGGGAAATACTGCATTACAACAGGGCTCCTGAACTCAGCTATAAAGGGGAGTATGCACATTGTCAGCGATGAGCACCGTCAAACCAGAGTGGAGCTGGGCGTGGACGAGGGCGTGACAATTACATTGATTATTCACATATCAATGGAAGAAGTACAATTTACGCACAAGGAACTTTCACCTGTTTTTGACTACATTCTGATCAACATGAAAGCACTGAAGAGACTCACGGTGTGTGTCACTTATCAGCATGCAAAGCAGGTGAACGAAACTGACAATTACGTGTCTGTTATCATGCATTTAAAATGAGGGTGCCTTTGCCTCCTGTTTGTTTTTGTTCCACATCGGAGGTCACATACATATTTATAGTATTAACTAGTGGAAAGGCACACAGAAGAACGTAAGCAAATCATGTTTAAGCATCTCCTTCAAACTTCTGTTGATCAAAATATTATCTGAAACAGTTTAAATAAATTCTACTTCTGCAGAAAGGAAAGCAAATTAAAACAGAAAAGTTCTTTTTAATAGTGCCATCTGGCATTTGTTTACTAAAAGTATGCTGAAATGTTATAAATGTAAAATGACATCATCGTTCTGTCCGGGGTGTACCCCGACTTTGTGCCCTGTGATTCCTGGAATAGGTTCCACTGTGACCCTGACCAGGATAAATTGTTAAAAAATGGATGGATGGGTGGATGGATGGATAGATAGGTGGATGGATGGATAGATAGGTGGACGGATAAACTGGCATTTTGATTTCTTTGCTGTTTGCAAAAAGTTGGCATATACAAAAATACAAAATGAGCGAAAGTATCTTTCCTTCTTTCATCAATTCATCTTTCCTTTCCTTAAAAAATCCAGCTAGCCTATCCCAACCCCAAACGCCCAGAAACAGGTATTTAACTGAGACTGATAAATTAATGAATTAGTGGAAACAGGTGCCTCTGATCCATTTTAACCATATAATAAATTGTTAGGTTACAATATAAAAGCATGTTTGACAAATGAGCCTGTGGTTTGAAAAGAAACTGATTAAGCCTGGGATTAAACCAACACAACACTAATTACGCTGAGTTGACAGTGTCTACCAGTGCCTACCACTAATTATGATATGATGTAATCCTTATCATTACACTGATCCCTTTTTACATTTACATGCACTTAAATTTTTATAATGATTTAGGAGATGTCTTTTCATTAAAATGCCAAAGCAAACCTCTTTTTGGTCCCATCCTGCATTAATTTAATCAGCTGCACATATTTTCACTACTTTGATTTTTTTAATTTAATCTACAGTTCATGTAATTACTTAACAAGTACTTGCATTGGATTCAACTGACATTTTCTGACAATATGCACGCCATTTTATTGTGTGTGAGAATAAAACATTTGTAGCATTTTTAATGAGTACCAGAATGTTCCTTTTGGTTCTGTGTTAATATTTTATGCTTTGTATAATGCTACACATCCGCCCAGCCTCATATTTATACAGTACTGGGTTCTGGGAGCAACATAAATCTGGTTAAAGCATTACAGGGAGATATAGATAACAAATGGGCAAACAAAGCCAAATTAACCATATTGAACAAGTAGAATTATGAATAACTTACTGAGTACAATGTAATGCCCTTATTTACCCATCATGCCATGGAGTAGGGCTGTAAAAAGGCATATGTGGAAGATCAGCACCATGGAGAGATCTCAGAACTCCAGCGCTGTCCCAGTAATGCAAGGGTGGGGAACCTGTTCCATGGAAGGCCGTTGTGCGTGCGGGTTTTTGAGTTGACCTCTCAATTAGCCAATACTAAAGCAGTGGTTTCCAAATCCAGTCTTGGGGACCCACTGTTATTGGCTGATTGAGAGGCCATCCCAAAAACCCGCACCGGCCCTCCATGGATCAAGTTCCCTATCCCTGCAGTGATGCATACCAGCAACCAATAACCTTATTAACAAGAGTGTTCTAGTTATATTGCTGATGAGGTATGAGGTAGAGACAATGAAAAAAAGTAATAGTAGTAACAATTCAAGTACTAGTCCTATTAAGACCCCCCAGCAGTCCTAAAGGATTCGTGAACGTTTACTGAATGACTGTTTGGTTGGATCCATCGGCTCTTTAGCATCGTAAAAATGGCAGATGTTTCCTTGGTTGACTAAGGGAAAGTGGCTTATACTGTAGTTAACAATGATTGCTTGCATTTAAATTCCAGTGTTTCTAAATACATGCAATTTTAGATCTTCCTTTTGGTTTTTCCTTTTCTTGTTTTTTACTTTTGCTAGGAGACTGTAAGAGTTCTATGTGATGGCAGTTGAACCCTGGTTTGTTCACCCTTCTACTCACTTAATAGAACCATTGCCATAAAAATTAGAATGATTTCAATTCATAATAAATTCTATATGATTTGAAATTATTTTTAAAATAACAGTGTACAGACCATGACTCAAGAATACCATCATTTAAAACTTACATGGTTTGAGCAATTAGATATTCAATATTCAGTTATTAAACTACTTTGTAAAAACTGCTTACTGCTGTTTGTAAATCACCAAAACAATAATCAATATATTTGATTATTGAAAATTTCTGAAGCAGAAAAATCTGCATTCCATTTTATGGTTAAAGTGCTGATTGTTTGTTGACTCATATTGTAGGCGTGCATAGATAAGTAATCAATGGACATCAGTTTGCTAGACAATCTGACATTTAATCTCAATTAGAGAATTGTGGCTGGTATTTTAAAGCAAGTTAAATTAAATGTACTTTAAGTTTGGAAGAAATATTTGATGAAGAGTTCATAATTACGCCATCCATCTGGAATGTAATTAGCATAAATTAAATAGTCTTGTTACAATTTATATACAGTGTTGATTCAAAAACATAAAATCCTCAGTGATGTTGCTTCTAAGCCTGCTTCTTTTTTTTCTTTTTTTCTTTTCACATGGTACAGATATTTGGAGCATTCTGGAACATGAACTCTAGAGAGTTAGCAAGCCAGTAGTTAAATGGATCAGTTAGCAGCTCCATACAGGCATGACTGAGGCATTTCGACAGCAGCATTGGCAGTACATTCTAATTGTCTGTGCCATGCCCTTCCTTGAATTATAAATGAATTGGCTTTCACAGGGTGTGACTGCTAGATGTTGATAAGGACTTTAAAGCATAAATCAAGAGTCAGGCACCCAGCTGAATCACTGTGGGTATGGATATGATGAGGACAATGCCTGTGACTTCCCATAGACCCAGAAGTACAGATCTAGGGGCTACTTGATGAGAGCATCTAGTCTCACTCTGACCTTAGGTTCTTTTAGTATTTTTCTAAATAAGATTATGCTGGTTTCCGTGTGTGAACTCATGTTTAGTTTACTGGTTGTATTGTGGTTTCCGGCTTCCTGTTTTTAGTCTGTGTGTGTCCCAGCTCCTTGTACTTAGTTTGCTGGAGTACTGTCTCCTAGTCTTATATATGGCTGATGTGAATCTTATTTGGACACTGTTTCTTAAACATTTGAGTAGCATCCCTGTTGGCTTCAATTTATTTCACTAGAGCCAGCAGTTCACTAAGAAGCATATGACTTGACTGTTGATGAAGCAAAATGTTATAATCAAAAAAGTCTATAGATGTAGTGATGGCAAGAAAATTGTTTTTGGTATCTTTCAATTCCAGTTTAAGGAATTTTGTTGGCTTCATTCCTCTTCCAACTGCTTTTTTAGCTCTGCTCTCAAAAAACTGTGCTCACATGAACTCTGCAGCCTCCTAAAATCACAAGATTCCACATGGAACTTGTTACTTTGGCTAGTCTTGTGTATATTAGTCCACGTCTTCCTCTGTTTCCCAGATCGGTCATTGATGTTGTGTGCCGTGTTCTCGTCTGTCCTTTAATAAACCCCGTTTGCCTGTATTTACGGCTCGACTCGTTTGTCTGCCTGCTCGCCTGAAACGTAACATGACACCTAGGTGTGTCCCCCCCACTCTGCGCCATTATCAACTCTGAATTTATTGATCATTATTTTGAATATACATGCTACAGGACTCCATTCTCAGTATCGTGACCTGCTAGCGTTCGACATCTTGCTTGGAGTTTAGCCCGCATTCGTTTTTCTCATCACTAGACTTCTGCTCACAGCCATGAAAAAGACATATTGCCCCACAGTTAATAACTGTCCTCCTTCCACAGTTAATATTCTTTACTGTCTGCTTGTTTAAGCTCAGACAAGGTTGTTTTTTTCACCATTAGTAGATGTCCTGTTTTTTCTTAGCCATTATGATGTTTTACTGTTGTAGGAAATTGAGCATGTAGACTTCATTGTCCCTCGTGATTCATTATTATCAGATGACACTTTTCACCCACCTTCCCTCTGAAACATTCTAAAAAGGACACTGCTGATACTGTCTACATGGCTCCTGTGTTTTATTCATGCTTGTTTTGAAAGTTTTTTTTCCAGGTGACCTCTAAATGCTATAGCTTAGTAATTGCTGTTTGAGTATTTAAAGCTCTTCCATCCCTATATCATTTTCTATTTAGATATATATTCCAAATCACTATTTAGAGCAGTGACTACCAACCAAGTCCTCAGGGACCCCCAGCCAGTCCACGATTTTGCTGCCTCCCAAGCCAAAAATGTAGACTGTTTGCAGGTCTCAGAGGACTGGGTCGGAAAACACTGATTTAGAACCTTGCTTTAGGACTGGGACCACTACAAGTGGTGTGCTTTCAAATGTGTTTATCTAAATTAAAACTACTTTAGCGCTTTTGCAAGTGCTTTATATCCCTTTTGGCATGTGTCTCACCTCCATTTTGGCAGGAGGGTTTCCATTCACCCTCTGCAGTTTTTTCCTTTCCAAGCACTGCACACCTGTTAAGCAAACAATAGTTCAGTATAAGCCTTCAGTACGTGCCCATGCAATGCCATGGCTGCGACTGCAGACATTTCACCAACCATTAGGCTACCTCTTAGCAGCTCAGCCCACTCTCCCTTCTTCTGTTATGAACTTTTTCCTGCATTCTCACTGTTTTCTAATTATCAGGCATGAATGTAGCCCTTATGGTGTCATTGTCCCACATGGTTTAGTGTTTGAATAATCTATACAGATTCTCATGAACAGATTGAATAAAAATGACTGGCAAAGCCACTGTTGATCTCAGGAGGCTGATTCCAATCATTGATTCTTTCTATCTGTATTCCTTTTATGTCAAACCCAACTACAAGGTCAGTAGCCATACCACCTGCATTTCAGACTAGGTAATCCATCTGAAGCTTAGCAGGTTTGAGCCTTGCCAGGACTTGCATAGGAGACCAATTTGAAAATCTGGGTTGCTGTTGGAATGGGTGTTGGTGTGGACGGAAAAGCCCACCCTGTGGTCCGTATGGATCCCAGCGCCCTAGTGCAATGACACTATGCTGTAAAAAATGATGTCATGCTTTGGATGAGATGTAAAATCAAGATCCAGACTCCTTGATTGTATTACTCTCTCTAATGATGTTGTAATGTATCACAATACATCCATGTAAAGCACCTTGGGACGGCTCTGATGTGAAAGACCCTATGGAAAAATTAATCGAATTGTATTGAGGTTGTTAAAAATCGCTAGGCATCTTTTGAAAGTTTAGGAGTGGTACTGCAATGTCCTGGCTAAAATGGGCTGCTGAATTTCCCATGCCCCATCATCACCTTAGCTATTGTGTGGGGAGTGTACTGGTGCAGAATGGCTGCCATCACACCATCCAGGTGGTGGTTGAAGTGGCTCCCCATTGGTTCTGTAAAATGATTTGGGTGTTTTGAAAAGCTCTATATAAATGCAACATTCATTTAGATTTAAATTTACAAAGGAAAGCACCCTAAACCCAACACCTGTCACTCTTTAGATGGACCTCTCATATACCCCGAGTTGCCAAAAGTTCTATCTTGCTTTCACAAGAGATCCTCTGTTGGTTCAGTGTCTGGTTTGGACTACATTACCACTCCTCTGTTCCAGTGAGCAGATCTGCTGACTCTCTGTCCGGCATTGTATTATGTCAGTAAATCACTGTGCATTGAATTAAGTCAGCATTCTTGAACTACATATTGCCAAATCAGTACAGCCTTATAAAAATGAAATACAATGGAAATATCCAATATGCAGTGTACAAGAATCACATTTTTATTCAGTTTTACTTAGTGAAAGGACCAGACAGACAATTTAATTATATCCATTAATCGTGATTAATTTTGGCTTACCGTTAGAAATTCACAAGTTACATAACTGTTATGCTGTTATATCAGTAAAAGAGTATATTTAGAGTATATTTATGGAGTGATACATTTCAAATACAGGCTGGTTCTAAAGAGAAAGCTGACCTTTTAGATTTGTTGGACCTTTTTTCATTCATATGTTCCTTACATTTATAAGCAATGTATTTCCAATAAAGCCCTGCCTTTTTATTTGCAGCAACTCTGTGTCTTCTGCCTTTACAGTTTTAAAGGGCAATCAAATACAGTGGCAGACTTGTGGTCTATTTGTGACCTCATGGACCGGCAGTTGTCTCCCCTGCAGTTTTGTGGCCTAATAAATCACGCGAGACAAAATAGAGGTGCATTTGTTCTAGTATTCAGTTTAAAACCAACAGATCTTTGTTGGGTCCTCCACAAAATCCTCTGTCTGTCCCTCTAATTTAATTTTCTACAAGCAAATTAGCAGCTCTGTTGCCCTTTTGATATTTCTCCAGTTGTTTCCCCATTGCTGTTTTAATCATAACCAAAAGCACTGAAGGCAAGGGACCACCAGGGGTTGCTCCTAGCCCCTGGTCCTCAGCACGGTTTGAAAGGAAGCCACCCTCCCTTGACACAGAGCAGTGACTCATGTATTATTCTGACAATATTACCGCTTTTAAGGGCAGCTTGGCTTGGAGGTTTTGCTAAGAAACCTTTAATTGGCACACCTCTGATTAAAGCAACAGGCTTGAGTGCTTACCATCACACAGTGGTCTGTGTGGTCTTCGGAGACAGCTTTGTTTATTTTTTCAAGTTGTCTTGACCTTATTACCTCCAGTACATGGTGGGGAAGTTGTGTTAACGTCAAATGTCACAACTGTGGCCAAACAACTCTTTTGACTAAAGTTTTTCAGAAAGTCTTGTATCCATCATGACATATTGGTGCTTTACTTGTGTAAAGTGTTATATTTCAATGTCGTCAGCTGTTTTGAAGATTTGATTCGATGCATTATGCATGTGTTCATGCATGCCTTCTGCCAATGTGTACCAAGCAGGTAAATGGGGTGATTTTGCAAATTTTAATCTGGCCATAACGCATTAGTCTCTGGTCTCACTACAGTTCCTGAAACCCCCCAGAATTATTATTTTTTATAGTTATTATTACTATTATTTTCTACAGGACCTTTGAAAGATGATACAACATATTAGAGATTCTTTTTATGTATCATGTTTATGTCATATTTCTATTACAAAGATACAGGCCCCGTCATGTGGTTTTACATAAAAAGACAAATTATGTCGGAGTCATTGAGGTCATTTGAGCTGCAGATGACAGTCCATGTGTTCCTTTTCTTGTTCATGGCTGCAGAATTTTTCTGCTTCCTCTCAACAGCAGGGTGCTTTGACACTATTTGCTTCACTGACTCACTGTCATTTTTTTAAATGTTGTCTCTAAGCTTTTTCCATTGATCCTTTGGGTCAGATTTTATTCAATTTCACACAATATTTATGTGACTATTGGTCCATGTCGGATTTTCAAGCATCCTCAGGTCAGCACCATAAGTATATTGTTATTCTAATCAGGCTTCAGAAAGATAAGCAAACTATTCCTTAATCGCCATAGGCCAGCATTCACTAGCCTCAACCCACCTAATCTCAAGGTAGGCAATGCCTCAGAGAGCCATTTTTTAAAACTTTCATTAATTTAAGTAGAATTAGCTTGCTCCTATCTTAATTTAAAGCCTATCTGGGAATTCGCCTCAATGTGTACTACTTGTAAGTAAGACCATCACAACAGAAATCCAAGGATTTTAAAGACTAAATCTGGCACTTTCTGTGCCACATGTATCTGTATCATAGTAAAGCACCAGAGACCCCATCACTCTAGAAAGGTCTTCAAAGAGCACATGGTTTGGCATGCTAAAACCATGAAGGACTGCACACCTTATATACTAAATATCAATTTGTCACAGCCATGCATAGCACACATGGAGACTCATCAATTACATTTTGACATCCCAAAAAAGTAGTACTGTTGCACCCGCGGAATCAAGCACGGACTCAGGAATGCGAGGAACCGGTGATTTATTAAGGAGGGAGGCAAGGAAAGGAATCCGGCTCCAGGCGGAAGCGGAGTGGGCTGGGAGCGCTCTCTCGCCTGGGCAGGCGGGTGCGGAGAGCAGGGGAGCGGGGAAGGAGGCAGGCGTGGTATCCGGAGGGCTGAGCTGAAGACGTGGTCGAAGAGCAGGCAGGAGTTTCGAAAACCAGGAGATGGACATGGGTCTCCTTGGACGGAGAGTAAATCAGAATGTCGTCTATGTAGACGACAACAAAACGGTCAAGCATGTCCTGAAACACATAGTTCATGAAGGACTGGAATATTGACGGGCTATTAGCTAGCCCGTAAGGCATAACGAGGTACTCAAATTGTCCCCTATTGGTGATGAAGGAGGTCCTCCACTCATCGCCTTCGTGGATACGCACCAGATTATAGGCGCTCCTCAGGTCCAGCTTGGTAAACAAGGTGGCCTCGCGCAGCTGCTCCAAAGCCGGGGGGATCAAGGGAAGTGGTTCCCGCCTTTTAATGGTGATGGCGTTCAGCGCCCGGTAATCCACCACTGGGCGGAGACCCCCATCTTTCATCTTAATGAAAAAGAACCCTGCCGTCACCGGTGACTTGGAGGGACGAATAATGCCCTGTTTGACCCCTTCTCTGATGTACTCATCCAGGGACTCCTGTTCCTGCAGGGAAATGAGGTACAAACGCTCGCGGGGCAACCGGGCCCTGTCCCGGAGGTCTATACAGCAATCGTCCGGTCGGTGAGGGGGTAGCCGGAAGGCTCTCTCTTTACTGAAGACGTTTAGGTACCCTCGATACTCCGGGGGGACTATCCTCAGGTCCTCCGGCTCGGGACTCTCTACACCTGTGGCTCTGCAAGGGAGAGACAGGCAACAGCGGTGGCATCCCGGAGACCACTTCTCGATCTCACCAGTTCTCCAGTCCAGCCTAGGGTTGTGTCGTCACAGCCATGGGAGTCCGAGGATCAGGGGGTCCTTTGCACATCGCAGAACGTACAGTTCGATCTCCTCGGAGTGCACCACTCCTACTTGCAGGTGACAGGGGTGAGTTCGGTGGGAGATCGTTCCGTCTGCGATCCGCTCCCCGGTTACGCCGTGCACCGCGAGGGGTGAAGGCAGCTCGGAGAGGGGCACCTGCAATTTCTTCACCACCTCGGCCGCTATAAAATTGCCGGCTGCGCCACTGTCAATGAGTGCCTGCACCTCAATATAGTTCTCCCCCCAGCTAAGGAACACCGGAACAGAAAAGCGGGTTAGGATAGAAAGAGGCATAGCGGGGCCACTCACTGGAGGGGACCATCGGCCGGACCGGGGTCTGGAGGGGCACGCGGCGATGACGTGGTCGGCCGCCCCACAGTACATGAAGAGGCCCCCCGTGGCGCGTTTTCGTCGCTCCGCGGTGGACAGAGGGGACCTACCCAGCTGCATGGGCTCAGGACCGGTCGACCGATCTGGTTCAGGAGGCGGGCATTGTCTACGCCAGTCCCGGAGGGTGTTGTCCAGCCAGACAGCCTGACGAACCAGCTCAAAGGACGGTGCCTCGCCCTGTGCTGTCAACTCGTCCTGGAGGTCCGGGCGCAACCCTTTAAGGAAAATGACCTGTAAGCAGTCGTCAGGCCAGCGTAGGCAAGAGTTGCTTATATATAATGTTATTATTATCTCTCTAAATATAATATATACAGTAAGCCCTCGGACATTCACAAGGTAGGAGGATTCGTGGATGTTTGGTAGAGTCACTAACAATGGTAATATGTGCTTATTTCTATAGTTTAAACCCTAAATATGCTCTCAAAACACTTTAATTTCATTTAAAAGTTAGCTTGATACATTGCCTTTTTAAAAAACAAATGTTTGATGTAAAAATAAAGTACAGTATCGCCTAACGGATATACAAATGTTGCACCTACTAATTCATAGAACATGGAATTGGCTGCCATTTTCTTTTACATTCAAGTAAAGTGAACGAACAGGACGGTAAACTTTCTTTTCACCACAATGAAATTAGTATTGCAAGTCCTGCTACACAAAAGTAGTTTTAAGAAATTATGGGGTCAAAGCAGATTTTTCTACGGATCCTCCATAATTCACTTATCCAGCATAGAGTCATAGTGAGCATCAGCCTGTCCCAGGAAGCAAAGTGCACAGGTCAGGGTTCACATGATGGGAACGGCAGAACACAAAGACACGCTATGAGCAATGTAGAGTCATCAAATCACCTAACTGCAAGAGTCCTATTTTAACGATCTGAAGCGCACTGTCTGAATCACACGGCCAAATCCACTTTTGCTAGTTCAACGATGGAAAAATGGTTGCGGCACCAGCCACATAGTCAAAAAGGGCAGTACTTTGTCTTGTAATTTGTCATGGGTGTGTTTGGGGCATAACATGCTATAAATCAATCAGAGCGCTATCTCCCACCACCTTTAAACGCCAGGTCTGCTTGCACCTTGGAGGATTGCTATTATACTGACGAAATTGCCAAGTAGCGTATAACAAAGCTACTCTGCAGAGGAAACGGAACTACTCAAGCTCAGAGTGAAAGCATGCGAGCAGACCATCTACAGCAATAGCAGGACTCCACCAAAGCTCCCTGAGCTTTGTAATTATTATTATTATTGTTATTATAGCAGTCCCCCCGTATCTGTGGATGATATGTTCCAAAACCTAATGCAGATATCCAAAACGGCAGAATACAGCAAACCTTTCATGGACCAGATATAACAAGTAACTTACGTGTACATACATAAGTTTAAATGATAAATTGCGCACTGTAAGACACTACCAAGATTATGTACAATACTAACAAGGTACATTGTACATTATTATAAATACTGTCCAGTACTCCACAGGGCTTCTGAAGTTCTTGCCTAATTTTCAAGAGATGATATAGCAATGTAAAAATATCATGTACTCGTACCAAGAAATAGCAGAACAATGACAATTATGCTTTATACACCCCTCATAGGCCAAAGGTACAATGGAAAAACATTTTCTACACATTTTATAATGAAAAATATTGTATCATATACTTGCACATAATCTGTAATGAGAATTTTTTATAATGTCTTAGCCTATTGACTTACAGCCTGTATTCGCTTGGCACGCCATTTGAACCATTTGTGGAATTTTTTAACTTTTTTTTGGGACCCTGGTAAACCATGGACAACTGAAACCATAATTACTGAAACACCTGATACAGGGGCCTCTCAATAATAATTAGCAAATTTCATTGCACAATAATACAGTTACATAATTCTGATTCTGAAAAATTATGAATAACTGCATCATTGACTTTAGACCAGGTTTTGTTAGCGCAATCACTTTCAGTATCAGAATCAGAATTGGGTTTATTGCCAAGTACATTCACACATACAAGGAATTTGCTTTGGTGGTTGGTGCCAGACTTCGAGAGATGAAGTGGTTAATATGTAAATATATATACATAGAGTATGTACAGGTCAGTGAATGTGGAATATAATCCAGCAGTGGAAATATATACATATTTAAGAGAGTGCATGCTTGTGCTAGGATGGGGAAATAGTATTCGAGTGAGTGTTCCTGGCCTTATTGATGAGGCGAGTCACTGTGGGGAAGAAACTGTACCTATGGCGTGATGTTTTGGTCCCAATGGACCACAACCTTCTGCCAGAGAGGAGAGTCTGAAGGAGTTTGCGACCAGGGTGAGAGGAATCAGCCATAATCCTTCCTGTTCTTTTAAAAGACCTGGACTCGTACAGGTCCTGTACAGATGAAAGGTTGCAGTCGATTGTCTTCCCAGCAGAGTGAATGATGCACTGTAGTCTGCTCTTGTCCTTAGCAGTGGCAGCAGGGTACCAGACGGTGATGGAGGTGGTGAGAATGGACTCAATGATGGCAGTGTAGAAGTGCACCATCATAGTATTCATAGAACTTCTTCAGCTGCCTTAGGAAGAACATTCTCTGTTGAGCTTTTTTGGTGAGACAACAGATGTTCATCCCCCACATAAGGTCCTTGCTGATTGTGGTGCCCAGGAAGCGGAAGTACTCCACAGCGGTGACTGGTGAGCTGAGCAGGAAGAAGGGTACAGGTGGGGCAGAGCTTTTCCTGAAGTCCACAATCATCTCCACTGTCTTCAGGGCGTTGAGCTCAAGGTTATTCCCATTGCACCAGGACACCAGGTGATCAATCTCCTGTCTTTAGGCAGACTTGTCCCCATCAGAGATGAATCCGATGAGGGTGGTGTCATCTGCAAATTTCAGGAGCTTGATAGACGGGTGGGTGGAGGTGCAGATGTTTGTGTAGAGGGAGAATAGGAGGGGTGAAAGAACGCAGCCTTGCGGAGATCCGGTGCTGATGGTCTGGGAGATAGAAACATGTTTCCCCATCTTCACATGTTGTTTCCTGTTGGTCAGGAAGTCTGTGATCCATCTGCAGGTGGAGTTGGGTACATGTAGGTAGGAGAGCTTGTCGTGCGGGAGGGCCGGGATGATGGTGTTGAAGGTGGAGCTAAAATCCACTAAAAGGATTCTTACGTATGTTCCTGGGGAGTCGAGGTGCTGGAGGATGAAGTGCAGGGCCATGTTGACAGCATCGTCTACAGATCTGTTGGTTCTGTAGGCGAAACTGCATGGGGTCCAGCTGGTGGTCAGTGGAGGCTTTGAGGTGGCGGAGTACGAGGCACTCAAAGGACTTCATAACTACAGGCGTCAAATCAATGGGTCTGTAGTTATTCAATCGACCCTATGCAAGTACACATTCACCTTTAAGCGATAATTAAGCAATATGTTCAGCAATAGATTGTTGTAATAGCACAAATGCATACATATTACCAGCTATGTGCACCCCTGTTTATAAATAGTGCAAAAGCAACATTAAAACAATATCTAAAGATGATTGACACAAACCCACTACCAGTAGCCCACTGTATGCTTGAAATATCAGTAAAGGGCAGCCCCTCGGTTATAGGCCAATTTTCTTAAGGGCCTGTTCCTAGAAACAGACCTTGGTTGTTAAGTGATAAGTACCTGTACTCATATATTGCCAGTGTCAGCAATGGGTAGGAGATTTTAGTCTTTTATTTCAAGAATGTAACTGTATTCAGTATTTCAAATCAGTAGTTAGATGGTCAAAAATGTTAGGTACTTTGGCTCTGTTATTTCTGCTGTTTTAAATTTCTAAAGTTAACATCCAGTAATACAAAAGGTTCAGTTTCCATCACAGCTACAATGTGTTTTGTCTTTATTTTTTATAGGCACCCTCCTTATGATGTGACAACTTCGAATGTAAAATAAAACATTACAGTAGCCTCATGCTAAAATTTGTAAAGGGAATTAATTTAATATACTGATGCTGAAGTTGTATTGCTCTGCAGTGCTGGTCTGGAAAAGTCCTGCGAAAGATGTTAAAGTATTTAACAGTAGCAGAGTTCAAATATTCCATGGAACAGCAGTTCAGTTTCACCATTCACCTGTAAGAACCCCCTGATTTTCTGAGTGGATGAGGAAGGACGATTTTTTGATTTTCGCATTTCTTTCTCTTTTGTAGGTCCCATTGCTGCATGACCACAAGTACCATATGCGTTCATGTTCACAGATAAATCTACACAGTAAATACTTATCATCATTGCATTTACAGAAGAATTTTATGATTTTTGTGCCAGTAAGTGTGTTTTGAGAGACACCAAATAGATGTTGTCAGGCTCTGGAACAAAATTTGTGGAGAAGGGCTGGACTCTGTTCCACTCTGGATTTGTCCTTGGACAGTGGGCAGGTGGGGATCTGCTTATTGTCCCCTTTATATTGAAGCTGTTACGCACTCCCTGGTCTAGAGCAGGGTAGCAAACATGAGTACGTGAGACCAATTCACCAAATGTACAAAGGCAGCCATTAACAAACCCAAGCACCCCACAGGATATGAGAGATTGTATACATATAATCTTTTATTCTGTTTGCACCCACATTAATGGTATCTTGTGGAGGATTAGAAAGCGACGGTAAATCAAAGAAATAAACTAACAATACTTACCCTAGATTGCTTAACTGTCTAATTCCCAAAACTAGCTAACTAAGCTAACTGACCCTTTAAAACTTACAGAGGTTGGGGCCCGCCTACTTTGCCTAGTGTGAATAGACAGGTTCCGTTCTACGGGTGAGTATGTACTGTAAGTGCGTGCACAACTAATTTACCCCTCCACTCAACAAATAGATCAAACAAATAGATCAACATCATAATAATAAAGTACACTAATAATTTTATGATTACATATAAAAACATCATTATAAATCCCAGGCTCCCAAGATATATCTAAGTTTACAAGTCCACCAAAGTCACATATACCGATACAAAGAACAATATCAGCCCAAACAAACTAAGCCTATCACACGGAAGGGCGATAGGGTGGAACTGAACACCGCCATCTTTCCACGTCAGTATATTCGTATAGGTCAAGCACTTGGTCTCCTCATGTTTTGGACACTCAGGTGAAGAGAGGAGCTGAGCTGTCAACTGATCACCACCTGGTATGGAGTTGGATCTGGATTTAATGGCAAGGGAAGATGCTATAAAGACCAGCTAGACCCAAATGCATACATAGGAAGGGGGCCTTCTGAGCTTGGTTGGCTTGTGGGACTACTGAAGTAGCTGACAGGTACCAGCAGAATGCAGAATGCAGCTTTAGCAGTTGGAGCAAAAATTCAGGTGTGGGAGGAGTTTATTGAGGCCATAGAAAATTACTTTCGGCCTGCCTCGAAAAGATTCTGGCAAGTCATCAGGCGACTCATTAGGGAGAAACTGGGCTTTACCCATGCTGTTCACTTCTGGGATAGAGAACTGCAGTGGAAGGGGAATTTTGAGGACCTCCTGAATCCCACTGATATGGAGTTGAAAGACTCAGAGGGGGACTTGCCTATCTCTAGGGCTGGAGGTAGTCAAACAACTGTTCAGTGGTAAGGCTCTGGGGGATGAATGAAATTCCCCCTGTGTTCCTGAAAGCTCTTGATGTTGTTGAGCTGTCTTGGCTGACACATCTCTTCAACATTGCGTGGAGGTTGGGGACAGTGCCTTTGGATTAGCTGACTGGGGTGAGGGTCCTAATCTGTAAAAAAGGGAACTAGAGGATGTGTTCCAACTTCAGGGGATCACACTCCTCAGTCTATGGCGGGGTACTGGAGACGAGGGTCGACCCCTTGGTCAAATCTCCGATACAGGACAAACAATGTGGATTCTGTCCTGGTCGTGGAACAGTGGACCGGCTGTTCACTCTCGCAAGTATACTAGAGGGGACATGGGATGTTGCCAAACCAGTCTTCATGTGATTTGTGGATCTGAGCAGAATTTGTAGGTATAAACAAGGAGTGGAGGGAGTCTGGTTCGGGGGCCTCAGGATCACATCTTTGATCTTTGCAGATGATATGGTCCTGTTGCCGTCATCATGCTCTCACCTGCAGCATGCACTGGGGCTGATTGTGCCTGAGTGTGAAAGGGCTGGGATGGGGATCAGCACCTCCAAATCTGTACCCATGGTTCTCAACCAGAAAAAGGTAGATTTCCCTGTCCTGGTGCTGGATAAGTTACTGCATCAAATGAAGGAGTTTTGGTATCTTGGGGTCTCGTTCGCAGGTGAGGGAAGAAGGGAGCAGGAGATTGACAGGCAGATTGTTGCAGCATCCACAGTAATGATGACTGTTCTATCGTGGTAAAGAGGGAGCTGAGCCAGGAGGCAAAGCTATGAATTTACTGGTCAATTTATGTTACTACCCTCGCCTATGGTCACAAGCTTTGTGAAGTGACCGAAAGAATGAGATCATGGTGTATGGGCCTTATACATATTGGGAGAAAGCCAGACATTTGGGAAGAACTTAAAGTAAAGCTGCTGCTCTTCTGCATTGAAATGAACCAGTTCAGGTGATTCGGGTATCTATCCAGGATGCTTCCTGGACGCTTCCCTGGGGAGATGTTTTGGGCATGTCATACTGGGAGGAGACCCCGGGGCAGACCTAGGCCTTACTGGAGAGATTACATACAGTATCTCGGCTGGCCTGGGAACACCTTGATATTCCCCCAGAGGAGGTGACTGGAGAAGCATCCCTAATTAGACTGCTGCCCCTGTGACAAGACCACGGAGAAGTGGTGGATAATGGATGGATGGATTCATACTATGATGTTTCTTATTTGTTTGTTTCAAGCAAGATTAGCAAGAGTCAGATAGTCCAGTACCAGATGCCCTGTTGTGCTTTCACTGAATCTCATTCGTTCTTCATCTGATATCCCTAGAAATCTTTGAAGATCTCCCCCAACGTTTTGCTTAAACTTTAATTGCTATGTTTTGCAGACCATAAACTATAACTAAATCTGCATCTATACTCAGAGCTGTCATGCTGAATTATACGTTGCTTATAGGCTTTAATTAAAGGTGCTACATTGGACTACTGGATGTTGTCACAAAGCAATGAAAAATGCAACTCCCATGCACTAAAATCTGAGGACTTTCCCCAGTCTCTGTAAGTTGCTTTGCATCGCTTTCCTTAGCATTGCCTCCATTTAAATTAAAATTATATTCTCACAATTAAAAGAAACATTTTTTACATCATTGTATGATTAAAAACCTCTATGAAAGTGCTGAAACATTCCATTGAATTGTGTTGCTTATCAGTTGTTTTACGGACATCTGCTTTGAATTGCCCTGCCATTTGAATAGGTCAGTTGCTTCTCTTTTAATGCTCCTGCATTCAGTTTATTGAACACCTTAAAAAAAACCTAGCAGTGCTCAGATTCAGTAGCAATCCCACCTTTTCAGTGTGAAATCCTCTTTTGTGAAGGTCTGTGACACAGACAGCTCTCTACTTTTATCAGTATTATTCTAATCTGATTCATCCTCCCTCAGATCATCAGAGGAAAGAGGCTTTTTGAGAAGCTTCAAATAAAATTATTTACTTCTGCTTACTTTTAGCTTGCATCAAATGTAACATGAAAGCAGGAAAAAGGAAAGGGATGCTGTCAGCCATGGACCATGCAAACACACAAGATAGATAGATATATATGAATTGACATATATGTTAATTCTTAGAGTTTAATAAGAGCCATTCTTCTGAACGTTGGGCCCATTATTCATAAAGTGGCACTTGATGTCACGACCAATTATGAACACAAAATGCCACTGTTATTTGCAGTTTACAGATAATGTTGGATTGCACCGACGTGTATTGACACATGTATGTACAATATTATACATCTGGTAGCAGCAAGACAGAAATGAGACCTTTTGAACGTGGAAAATTTTTAACTTTAATCAAATCAGATTTAAGATTAAGTAGATGCAAACCTGCAAAGAATTATACAGTAGATCACCTGCTACATTTTTTCAGCAGCAGGCTCTAGTGCATTGTTATGTTTTTCATCGGCATTGTTAGCCTCACACTAGCATGCCGTCAGCTGGTCACTGATGATATCACACTGAGTGTGGCCATTCCCCACACTCCGCAGCTGCAATGCACATATTGTGAGTTTGGAGACTGGGTAGAAACTTTTAAACAATTGTCCATAATGTGGGAACCTGCAGGTAAATTCTATTTTATCTTTAAACAATTTTAACTGAATAATGGTGCTACTTGGGAATTATTTTTTGGGACTACCTTACTAGTTATCCCTCCATCATTACATCCATCCATCATTCAATCACTTTCAGTTCACAGGTTTAAGTGAAAACCAGTTCTCACTGCTTTATGTGATATTCTGGAGAAATAGCAGATTACGCATGGGAACTGCCAGGGATACAAACGTCACGCGTGTAACTAAACTCTTCAGCCAATAAGGGCAAACGTGTGTCGTCACAGAGGCGGTTCCAGTTTGTTCAGCTGGGTGAGAGGTCGCAGTGCATCTAATCGTAATGCATTGCGTCAAGGATCAGAATGTGTTGTTTTAAGCCAGCGCTGTAAACAAGTCGAACGCACCCAATGACCAGACTGGGGAAACAAACTGAAAAGCGGATGGTGTGTCTCTCAGAACTCGGAAATTCCAAGTTGAGTGACATCACGTTCAACAATCTCCTGTTTGAGCTACCCACATCTCGGAACAAACATGGCTGCCTCCATGAACACGTTGCTGTGTTGTTGCTTTATATTTTAGCCGATTTGGAGTGAGATTATTTTTTCCGAGAGACTAACAAGCAAGAAACAAGAACTAGTCAAACCACATTAAAAGCGTTATCAGATATTTTAGTACATTTATAGCGATATTCTTTTTTAGAGAGGCAAACAAACTACAAACAAACCAATGACACTAACAAGTCTGGTAAAAAAAAACTCATATTGCATGCCTGGATACTGTTTACAATCATGATATGGTATTCTCTGAATCAAACACGTGCAATTACCTTTATAACTATTAATACATTTAAGAAAATAAACATTTTTTAATATTTATAAAACAGAACTACTGTTGAGTGTGTAAGTCGCCATGTTGAACATCACAGGGGCAACTCAGACAACAAAACCATGTCCGACACCAATGTCATAAAAGAGGCCTGTTTCCGACAGGATGTGGCGGTTTTCGTAACGTTTCGTGACATTTTCATCCTGGTTCCGAATTGGAGAGAAATAATCAAACGCATCATCAATACAGACGACTAATGACAACAACCAGAAACAGCTGATCACATGGGGATCCCACACGAGGTTAACGAGGGGGTGTGGCACACGGA
>JABFEA020000098.1:12110855-12123000 GCA_019775915.2 Cyphomyrus plagiostoma
GGAATCACACGAGGTAACGAGGGGGGCGTGGCACACGAAGGGCAGGAACAGGACGGACGTCGCAGGACGTAACACACTGTACTTGATATGTATTATTCATTATCTGTATATTTTATTTGCTTAAAATTAACTTATTTGTACCCATTTACCTTACTTTGAATTGTATAATACCTGTAATTGTGAGGTTGTGGGGACCATTTTTCAGTCCCCACATGAGGAAACTCAATTTTATTAAAAAAAATCTGCGATCAAAAAGCTAAAAATGTGGAAAATAAGGTTACTTGTGGTTAATGTTAGGGGAGGGAAAGGGTTAAGGTTGTCATTGTTAGGATTAGGGTCCTTCCCCTAGAAATGAATAGATGGTCCCTACAAAGACATGAATACAATCATGCGTGTATGTGTGTGACTGAACTTGGATGATGCGTGCTCTCTCTCAGTTGGGCTGCGTTCCTCCGGGTACACTGGCTTCCACCCACAGTCCAAATAGACGCAGTTAGCCTAACACAAGTTGTTAAATTGCCCGGAGTGTGTGAGCCTGTGTGTCCAGTGATAAGCTGGCTTCCTGCCTAGAGTGTACCCCCAGCTTGTACTCTATGCTGCCTAAGACAGATTCCAGCCCCGAACCCCTGATCCTCTTCAGAACAAGCATTTCAAAAGATAAATTAAAATAATTAAATTTAGGACACTCTATCTTTAATTGGTGTGCTTTAACATTAATTGAACAATTGCACTATACCCTTTCCGTCTGTATCTATTGTCATTTTGAAGAATGATCAACATCCATCAATGTTTGGAACATAGGCCAATCCAGCTCAGCTTTCATCAATGGGCTGGATGATAGCCCAATATGATTCATCTGTAAATCACCTCTTTGTTGTACATACATGGCTATGTTAATGCAAGTGTAGGTGTCCCTGACAAGACAAGACAGTAAAAATGAGTTTGTATCGGCAAACAACAGTGCAAGATAGTTCTGCCTCACATATAAGGTCAATTCTGTCACTGAATCTTGCTGAATGGGTTAAGTGTCACTGATTTATGGCCTCACTGATTTTGTTCACCCACTGACAATCAAGCTGTCAAGCTGACTGAATCACTTTAGGGACACATTAAGTGAAACTATCGTTCTTTAAATAACAAGTCATTGTAACTTCATTAATTATATTCTCTTACTATACTCTACATAATTTACCTCACATTATACTTAATTATACTTAAATTATTGCTTCTCAATTGAATTATTGCGAGTTAATATATTATGAGATTGTATATTCACACACTGTTTTTTTTTTACACTTCTTTGACTGGAAGAGGAATTGGTTCTCTCCTACCCCTTCACCACCTTAGCTACTCACCCAACAAAAAGTTGTTGAAAAAATGTTGAAAAGACTTTGTCAGATGTCTCGAAAATGTTGAGATTTGATTGAAAAGTGAAAGGTAAAAACCAGACTTTTCTGGGTCGTTGAAAAGAATTCTATAAAAAAACATTCTTCTACAGTCTAGGTTGCATAGTTAAACATGAATTTATTGTTATTGTACTATATGAATACTGAATGTACATAATTTTTCATATTATATTCATTATATCATTTTATTAATAGAAAACTTACAAATAATAAAACACGCAAAATTCATTCAACTGAAAAAAGGGCACCAATAAAACATTTATTTCTTGGGCATCTTAGGGTCATGTTATTGAATCGGTGAAACAAACTTGGCAAAAAAAATTATTGGGAAAAAAAAAACGGTGTCCTTTAATTTTTTTGAGGTGCGGTAGCCTCCACCGCCAGAATGCCCAGCAGCATGCTGTAGGTGGTCTGCTGCAGCACAGAATACATCATAGTCAGTGGCACTGCAGTCTCACTTTTTGACAGCAACTGCAATGACAAATAATATGAAAGAACATGAAATTGCATATTATGGAAGGGAAAATGGCAGTAATATCATAGACAAGACATATTGCAAACCCCCACAGTGTACTCATATCCGCAAGAAAAACGCTCCAATACTATAGCGAGCACCATATACTGTATAACTCATCTCATAACACCTATACTGAGACAGACAGAGGCTAAATGACTAGCAAATAAGTGGGACAGCATTGGGTAGGGTGACAGAACAGACATGATCGAATTAGCCACATGGTGGAAATGCTACTCAGATCTGGTGCGGAATATAGAACCATTTTTTTTTAAAAAAAAATCTTTCCTCTTAATTTTTTGGCATGTATGTACATTTTAAAAACAGGGTCACAAACAAAACGTCACCTTCCTATGTGTCTGTGCAGAAAGTGTCACCAAATCCAGTTTCACTATGTGCTAGCTAGTCAAAGCATTAGCATTAGCTGCTAACGCAAATGGCTTCAGCTTACCTTGCAGCCGCTGTGAATGTGAGAAGGAGAACACTGCAGCACATGATACAGCAATACTGCCCCCACAAGTCATAGGTGTCTTATGGGTAATTGCAACCCCTTTGTACAGAAATTGTCAGATTTAAAAACTTCTTTCATAGTCATTAAATAGTGATCTCAGCTACTGCTGCCCAGTTTCACTGGGCATGAACCCTTATATCTAATGACCTGCTGTAGGAAACCTGTTATAGTTTACACAAAAAGTTAGACACTAAACACCTGGATATTTTGAAACAATCGTTGGATCAATTAAGTAGAAGCATACGATAATATATATAGTTTTTATTTCTTTTCTACAATTTTGTATTTAAGTTGAAAAAAAATTCTATTTCCCGTTATTTCGTTGACTACTACTTGCTAATGAACCTTTCAGAGTATGCACCTCGGAGGAAAGGAGCACGCACACACCATCCATTGCTGAATCTCTAAAACCTTCTGCTACTGCTAGGACGCTAAATATATTTGTACACCCCCTGGTACAGGTCTTAATAAAAGCCTGGTCCTAGCAGTAATGGAACATAAGCCACAGTTCTTGTGGTTCTGATTCAGCAAAATGTTCTACAATTCCCAGATAACCTGTCAAGGACCAATTTCTCTATGAAACTTATTTAAAAGGAAATAAACGAGAGAAAGTAACAAATGCCACATTTAATACATTTCAGCATTGTTATGGCGGGGCATGACGAAGGAAGAGAAAATCCAGGTAGCAGCTCCGACAAACCAGGGTTTTATTAAGAAGACAGAACATAAAGAGAGAGACACAACACAAAGGGACCACCAAGGTCCAAAACTAAACTAAGGCAGGAGCAACACCAGGAACAACACAAAGGGTAAGAAGGAACATGTGTTATTGTAGTTCTAAGAATCACACAGCAACTCAGGAAACCACTGTGGAACACAACATGAACAGGCACTAAAATACACTGCTAACAGGCCAAAACACAGGACAGATGAGAACCATAACAAAATCGACCAATCACTAAGGGCATGGGGCAACATGGAACAGGTGGGGTAATTTATAATTAACAAACACTAGTGACTATGAAGCAGGAACAAACGCAGAGGGCTATCAGCACTAGAAAAAATCAAGGAACACCAGTAAAACAGCATATATACAAGGCACAGGCAGGGTAACGGGGAAAAAAAGACAACATATCCATACAGATCCCAGGGGATAAAATAAAGCCAAAGTATGACACAAAGGTGAGACAGGCCTCAGGCCCGCCTCAATCTTATGACAGGAGGGGTGTCAGCCTCTGAGCCATATGCTCCACCCAATGAGCTACGCAACAGCCCAGGGAGCTAGGGAAGACGCTAGGGGAACATCAAACAGGATGGCCAGAGGGAACTGCTGGGCAAACGGAGAAGAGACACATGGGACAGGGCCAGATGGGCACCGACCCGGACAAAGCATTTTCAGTATTTGTTAGCAGAAAGTAGAACACATGAGAAAGCGTACCTTTTTTAAAAGAAAAATAGAATATCGCGAGTCATATTTTTAAAACAAAAATCACGTTTATGGCAACACATTTATGGCTGCCACAGCTCAAAACAGGCTTGGTACAACGATGAACTATGAAGTGCCGTGATTATTTATGTATCCTTCAAAACGTAGGGGATCTGGGAGGCAGGTCTCCGCCTGCCATGAAAATTCTGCCATGGTGAGCCCTCCCGTTGTAAATAAGTATTGCATTAGCTAATGAAAACGATGACAGACACAGCAACATGCACATGCATACACCAAACCTGACTGGCAAACATGGAAAATTCAGAAGAAAACACAAAATGTAAAAGCAAAGCAGTACTAATGTGCATTCTGGGTCACCTTAAAATGGTTGTTGGCAATGCTACATTAAAATCTAAAAACAGCAAAATAACAGAGAGTAGTGAATTATTTATAAATGTATAAATCTACATTTGTAACAAGTTCACTTTCTATTATCAATATATATTCTAACATTCCCTAAAAACCTATATTTACATCACATTAAAAAAAAGATCCACCTCCGCACATGATCTTCCAGTATCCTTTTTACTTGCGTGAATTTTATTTTCGGCTTTGAAGTTGAATGCATTTAGTCGTGTTGTTGTAGAATCTGCCCCCGTATAAAAGGAAAGTGGGAGAAGACGAGGCAGCGTCCCCATGAAATGTAAGCCAGAGGGTCTTCTACCAAAATGTTAAAACTTCAGAAGTTCTGCATGCCAATGATAAAGACCTGCAGGGGTTTGGCATTAGTAGTACTACTGAATAAAGAGAAGACAGCAGGATACAGAAATAAAGGATTCAGATGCCTTAAAAAAAATTTGACCTACAGGGAAGAAGTTCCCTTAAGCGTCAGGAGGGTGTGTAGAAGGAAGGGTGCTGTCCAGGACACTGCTGATCATCACCAAACATGGATGCAACCTCATTTCCACACTTGCTTCCCTTAAATAAATGAAAGGAATTGGCAGGTCACGAAGAAAACAAACCTGGGGAGAACTCTTCCCTCAGGAACCAAATTACAGTACACATACCAAATGCCCTTTTTTTTATTATAAACCTGTTTTCTGCTGCGGTTTTATAATTAATGGGTCCTGCAGATGCCACCAGCTGGTCCCTGGGTACTCGATGTTCAGACTGCAGTGGTAGCCAGGCACATCCCCCAGGCATAGCTACAAGTGACCAGCAATTTGGAGACCCGTGCTGGACCTGAACGGAATGTAGAATCGGGAAACGTGACCTCATGGCCCAGCGGTTGGTATATCCCCACTTCTTTCTGCTTTCTCTCTCTTGCCTTTATTCAGCTAGTCCATTTATAATGGAGGCAACTAATAGCCTTGGTGGAGACAAGAATTGTCCCTCCCCTCGGGGCAAAATATCCATTCTTTGCAACATAGTCAAATGCAGTGAAGTGGTAGGGACAAAAAACAGGGAAAAAAATGTACACTATCATCTTTAACAGCTGACATCATAACAACAATTAATTAAATACCAGGGAAGGTATTAAAAGGCTCAGGGACACACTGTAGACTATAATGCTTTAGACTGGAATGCAAAAGCCTTAAGACCACGCCAGTCTTTAAAAAGGATTTCACTGGCGCTTAATTAGTGAGCATGGTCTGATTTTGGCAGAAGCTGGGAGCTCATTTTTCTAATGGCCACCTAGTATTACCATGTTGAAGCTGTTTGTGCCACTTTCCTTGTGACTGTGGATCCGAACCATAAGCATTTGGTTCTGCATACATGATCACGTTGTGTAATCTGTATCGTAAATTGTGTCACATATAGGACACCATTACAAGGATCGTTAGTTAAATTGATCAATTGATCACGTTTTGTTGATTTTAATTAAGGACGGGCACCTAATAGAGAGATATATTGTTATAAATCAGGGTTGGGCACCTACAGTTCTTTTAGCATTGTCAGGTACTGATTGAAATCGGGTGACATCTTTCTATAAATGGATACCTGAATGACACTATTAAACACTAAGATGAAATTAAACCACATGACCCCTAAGAACTAGAATTGTCTTCTCCTATCCGGTATCCAAATAGATTCAGTAAATGAAGTATTCCCCCAGGGGAGGATCACAAGGGTTTGTCTCCCAAGACGCAGGGCTTTTTTTTAAGCAATTGTCACTTTGCCATTATCTTTAATCAAGTCCCAGGTGACAAACTCCTCTTCAGGGACCTGTTTAATCAGAGCATTTCACTTATTTGCTTTCTACCGAAGCCTTGGGTTGGAGTCTGGAGCTCATTTAACAAACTTTTAAACCTTTCAACCCTGCGGTTGCATTGGTTTCTGGATGACAGATGAGTCCCGGAAGCCATGGGCTTTCCTACCTGACTCCCCTCTCTCAATGAGGCATCCACTGCCGCCCCTCAGAGTTTCGTTAGACCTACCTGGAGAGTTCCTGCCAAGTATAGGGAAGCACACATCTGACAGCCAGGGATTAGCTTAGTGGCAGTCATGGATGCAATGGGAGATGACCCTTAAGCACTGAAATAATTTGGGGAAACATTAAAATGACTTTCACAAAGTACAATAAATTGGATTTTTTTTAAGGATTTGCTCATTTAGGCACATTGATCTAAGACAACAAATGGAATGTTATCTAATTTTGCACTAACGTGAAAATAAACACTTTTCAGAATAATTTTACGCACAGCATCCTCCCTTTTATCATTGCGTTTTGCTAGTTGTAGATAAGCACAATAATTCAAGTAAAGAGGGTGGTGCTGTTTGAAGATATTAACAAAGCACCGTTGTGTTCCACAGAAAGCAGGCACAGGCTATCTGTTAACTGTGACCAGGAGAAATGAGACTTTGAAATCCACAGTGGTTGGTATCATCCCGTGCTGTCACTAACTGATTGGTT
The DNA here is from genome assembly GCA_019775915.2 of Cyphomyrus plagiostoma. NCBI lineage: Eukaryota > Metazoa > Chordata > Actinopteri > Osteoglossiformes > Mormyridae > Cyphomyrus > Cyphomyrus plagiostoma. The sequence continues at coordinate 12,117,627 of JABFEA020000098.1, forward strand.
TTACGTTTGCCTTTGGTTATTTGATTGGCTTAAAGCAGCGTGCATGGTAATCCCACTGTCAACTCCAAAGGTTATTTTTTTCTCATGACTTCCTGCTAACATGGGGTCGATATATCATGCAGACTTTGGAGTGGTCCCTGCAGTATACATGCCTGAAACTGATCTTTTTGACCCTTGTATCTAATGGACCTGCAATCTTTTGCATATTAGTTTGATTGTTTATGCCTATCTAGCATACAGGATTGCAAATGCAATGCAATTTTTCTGAAACCGCAAATCAATGTGGGCCAAAACTTGTAAATTGTGATAAATTGTAGATTATAATAATAATAATAATAATAATAATAATAAATGTGATTTATGAAAAAGAACACTCAGTTCGATGTTAGTGAGTTCTTGTATTTCACTTCTATTCAAGTGCACTGTGGACAGTTCATGAAACTGGAAAAATGTAATGTTGTGCTGAGGCAGTGCAATTTGATTAGCATTCATATTTGAGATACCGTTGTCTAGCACTCTGTGTAATTTGCAATTTCTGAATTAATATGAAAAGTCTAAATTATAGCATTTATGATAATACCCATTGTCAAAGGCAAGTTTACATTTGGGGGACACATGTTATCTTGCATATTTTAAGGGCAGTCTATCATCACAATTACTCTATTGGGTCTGACACACTGCCATTGCTCTTAAAGTGATCAGTGTTTTAATCAACAGCCCATTAATCAACCATCGCTATTAATTTCTTTTTTCCGTGCCCTTATTTTATTTATTTGCCTCCAAATGGAACCAAGTGCACAGCTTTCCCAGAGCTTTCTGTGATTGTTATGGGGTTTGAACAATTCTCCAAGCAATTTGTTGCTCATCTAAAGGGATCTAATGAATGGGCCTGTGTCAATTAGTCTTGGGCTGGATGTCTTTGTCTTGCTTGTTTAGTTCTGCGTAGTAAGTGCACACCTTGTCTGTTAATATTAATAAAGAAAAACATTGGGGGAGGAATTATAAATAATTAGAGTGGACTTTAGCTGTGCCAACAAGCCATTACTGTGCCCCATCTGAAAGACTACCCTCTACTTCTGCCTCTACCTAATTAAAGGTAATCTGGTCTGAGCCAGCAGAGGATGGACCCCTGAGATTAATATCATTCTATTGTTGCACCAATAAATGATGTGAAACAAAACAGAGGGCAAAACGTGAATCTTGGCACTGAAAAGAGGATGAGATCTATAATCTGCAGTGCTTACACTAAAAAACATAATACATGTAGCACAAATCACTTTTGATTAATTGATGAAACAATTAAAACATTTAAATAACCATAATCTTTTATCTTATGAATGCTACAAGCCTAAAATTATTTTTCAAGTGCTTTATAAACGAACGCTACTTATTTACTTGCTATTAGTAGTCTTATTGCCCAATGTGAAACTAGTTGTTTAAGCGAGGGGTTTGCAGCACAATCATGTTACACTTAGGGAAGTATGTGTGAATTTTGCAAATTCTTAGTAATATCTGCAAACTTTGGTTTTGTTTGTGTGATGTTCCCATTGTAGTCGAGAATGAGCTACCATTGGCCGTAACAGATATAATGGCTAGCACTGAAAATAAAATATTTAAAATGGTATAGTTATTTAAGGGTAGGTCTGCTCATTACTCAGTAGACACTGGCGGGAAAAATAAATAAATATTAGAGTGCCAGGGCAGGCCCTCCTAATAATGGAAACACCACAGGTGAGTTTTCTTACTTTACTATTGAAGTAAGAAATTCAAAATGACAAAGGTATCTGTAAATGCAAATTCATGGTCTGTTTTAGCTGCCAAAGATGTCTGACCTTTGGTACTTTCATGCAAGATTCTTCAAAGCAACGTCAGACAACTGAGCTCAAAAGAGGCCAAAGAGTCGGTAGCCAAATTACAGGTGCATCAGCCACAAAAATTGCAAAATGATTTAACGTGTCCAGGGTAACAGTATCAGAAACCATATGTTAAAGCAAAGTGCACCAGCAAAGAGGAATAGTGGTTGCATGTCAAAGTTCAAGTACTGCCTTAAAAATGACTATAGAACTGATTCAGTACCTCTGAATGTGGTTTCGGTAAAAACCGTACATGAAGTGCTTCACAGAGCTGCAACAGGTCCCAGCACAAGTACGCATAATGTGGTGTAAGGGGCACCAAACTTGGACCAACTCAAACCTGAACAACTGAAATATAGTATGATGGATGGTCTTGTCCTATGCTGTCTGGAATAGGCTTTAGGATCCTCTAGATTAAGATATAGTTATCTTTCACCATTGTTCCTATATCCAGATGAGTTTATGTTGAGGAAAGTCAAAGGATGCCTTCAAACCATAATGTCTGTTCCTCTGAACATTCACTGTGCCTGTTGCTTGCCCTGCATAGTTGCAAGACAGCCAATGAATATGAGGTCATTTTACAGGAGCATTTGTGAACATAGTTCTGTCATAATGTTCTCATATCACGAGAACAAGATCATAAAGCTCCCTTATACAATGCTTCTAATTCACTAGTGATCTCTTGAACATCAGGATGAAGTCAGACACCTTTCAATTACTAGCCAATCATCAGATCTGAATGTCACTGAAACATTTAAGGAAGTTTTGGAGATTTCAAGTGCCATTGTTTCTCGAAGAACTTGAGGCTGTTCTTCTTAAAGAAAATTCAATATCTCACTGCACATAGTTCCTGACCTCCATATTATGAAAGAGCTGTGAAGTTGTCTAATTTTATGTTAAGCAATTAAAGAGTCATCACATGCTTCCACAGTCATTAGACTGTTTCACCCACCACTAATTATAAACAAGAAACATATTAAAAAACCTTTGACCTCAGCTTCTAACCAGGGAATAGAAGCAAACAATTGAACAAAACGATTAATCAGATAAGGTCAAAGGTTCAATGATTCTCATTTACAAACAGCACAAAACCATTTCTTAATAATTAATGACCAAGGAAAAAAAGAAAAACACATTTGGCAGAGTGGATAGCACTGTTGGCTCACACCTTCCAAGAAGGGGGGGTCAGTTCTAACACACAGAGCCTTTGCTCTGTGTGTGTGGATTTTGCATGTTCTCTCTGTTTTGTGCAGCTTTCATCCCACGGCTCAGAAAGATGCAGGTAGGCAAAACAGTGTCTCTCTTTTGGTTCTAGGGTCCTGGTGTGTAGGTGGGTGTGCCCTGCAATGCACTGGCAACCTGCCGAGGGTGTATTCTGGCCTTGGGCCCTATGCAGTCTGGGATAATATCCAGCAAACCCCCCCCCCCCCCCAATCACCCTGACCATGGCCAGAATAAGTAGGTAGAAGATGGATGGGAAAATAAAATACGTGACAATAGAAAAATGCACACACTAAGAATATTAAAGAAAAAAAAATGCTGGTGACAGAAATTTTAAAAATTTATCTTGATTTGAAACTTCATCTTAGAGTCCAGTCATCATTTTATTTGCTTGCATATTACATTTGTTCAAAATAATCTCCAGTGGTTTGATAAACTCTCACAGTCATTGTTTTTTAAGAGTCGATAAACAAAATATATCAGATAGAATCCTTTAGCTTTAACTGTTTGTTTATTTATGTAATTATAATAAAATCGTTTATGGCCCTATAATCTCTGGATAGTATAATAGTTGAGGCTGGCATGGGCAATGGAATAAGAGTATGCAGGCTCCGTCTTATATTTTTAGTGGAGATGAAATGGGCTTGATGCACGTACAAAAACGAATCTGCCTGCGACGAGTTGAGAGCTGCTCTCAAAGCAATTTATGGGGATGGGAATGCCTAACCGGGGATTTAGTCCCCTGATTATTACCTTTGGTTCCAAACTCGATCATGCCGTGTAAAAGTATTTGTTTGATGCCAGCGGCGGCCCATTCTCTAGACGTGACTCCGCAAGAAGCTGAAAAATTGTCAAGGCATTTCGCTCTAATGATCTGCCACTCACAACTGTTTCTAGTGCAACATGAGAACTCTATGAACTGGACACCAGTAAACAATAGCCTGTCAATATAACATCTTAAATTTTTTCCTAAATTTTCAATCTTAACATTCTAGTGCCATTCCGTGGAAGGTGTTATTGTAAGAATGCATGTTTTGCACTACATGAACTGTAATATAGGCGTTTTATTGCCCCCGTGTAGAAGAAATTGCATTATAATATTGTCACTTTTAACAAAAGATATTCAGGTGATACTGGTGGTTTCTAACAAATGTGCCACTGGACAAAACATTTCTGCTTGTGCCTCATTTCAGATGAATGATCGTTCTTGGAGATGGGTTTAAAAAGGGAATATTACAAAACTGTCGGACACTTATGTGATATTTAGTGAAGTGGCTGACCACAGGATAAATATCTCATAGTTAGCGTATTGTTAGACGCACTGCAGAATTTTCATTTGGTTCAGATGTGTGTTCATGTTAATCTTTTGTACCACATACTTCAGTATAAAAATATTACCTATACTTCATAGTATTTTAAACATAGAATTGAGAGTGTGAAAAGCTAATTTAGAATCTAGATTTTAAAAGTAAAAAAATCACATAATATTAGATATGGATGGAATTATTATAGATTATAATAGCATTGAGAGAATTTTTCTTTGTTTTGACCTTCAAGTCAAAACATGCTGTCAGAGTACCTAGTATGCGGTAGTATATGTGATGATGTAATGATGTAAATAAGAATAATATAACTAGACAATAAATATAAGTATGAGGCAGAAGTGGCAACAGAGTAGATGAATCTGGGATGAATTGATGCTGCAGAATGGAGGGATTTGGGTGCTTGGACTATATACCAGAGTCAGTGCTTTGCATATATGACTTAGTCACAGACAAACCCACTCCAGTTATTTCCTACGCTAGAGGAATTGTTTGGGAAAATGGAAAAGAAGAATCCCACTGGCACAGCTGATATTGACCGCCTGTTGCAAAATTAGTTTATAGATGGTCTTCAGGCCTGGATTCTCAGGCGAGAGTTAAAGGCAGCGACACTCTCAATGCATAGGCTGTCTTCTGCGGGGTGTAATGAAGGGAGCGATTTTCCGAGTTGGGGCGGATGAAGAGGGTGGAGGCTCTGACTGCCTCACTGTGAGAAGAGGGAACCCATCCAATCCTCCTGATTCAATTTATAGCAGCAAAGGGATAAGATAATGTTCACAATTCCAACAATTCCAATATTAATCATTTTACTGTTTATATTTTGCAGCTATTAATAAGGGTTTAGTAAGCAATTTGTCCATTTTGTAACTCAGTTTCACACATAAAATCCCACAACCATATTAATTTGTTGCTGCAATTATGATATTGTTTCTCTTGTTGACCCTTGTATCTAATGGACCTGTATCTGCAATGATGACA
>JABFEA020000098.1:12123100-12134032 GCA_019775915.2 Cyphomyrus plagiostoma
AATTTGTTGCTGCAATTATGATATTGTTTCTCTTGTTGACCCTTGTATCTAATGGACCTGTATCTGCAATGATGACACAAATTGCCAATTTTTATTAACAAAATTGACCCTTCTGTATCAAAGCTCTCTTCATCATAGTTTCAGTACAGGATTGCCAAGCCTCATGTATCTGACGTGACTGTCACGCTTTCAGACTCTCTAACTTGTGCAAGTGAGCGTGAGTTTTGAAAAAGCCACAGACAAGATGCAAAGGCCAGCAGACGATACATAAAAAGTTTATTAACTCATACCTGCATAAAAATACATATAGTGCTGGTTTGGGGGACACTGAGCATGTTTATGGTAGCCTCTCACATGATATCTCGTAGTGATCTTTGCATCCCACGTTTCTCATATCTTTTCACTTTGCTCTCAGGCTTGCTTCGCTCACCAAAGGGACCAAGTAGTACAAAAATTTCTACGTGACTTTTCCAGATTGTGGGGGTCCTGAGCCCCTAACTTCTGCAATGTGGAAAGGTCAGCGCTATAAACATATTTTAATTGGGTTACACTCCCACTGTTCTTTTGAACATGACTGAAACTAGGTTTTACTTCACAATGCCCACCAACACAGAAGGTGAATGTTTATCTAAATTTAAAATATATTTGGCAAATGGCATTAAAATCAGAAGCCCGACATCCATTAAACATTGCTTAATAACTGAAAGACCATCATTTTAAGGAATTAGCCTTTGGCAAAATAATAAAAAAAAAAGATATTTTGATATAGGTATAATATATAGGTATAAATGGTATTGTGCTGTCCTATATATATATATATATATATATATATATATATATGTATACACATACACACACACACACACACACACAGACATACCTGTACTGTGAAAGTTCAATACAGGCTAACACCCTGCCCTAGCTTTGTTAATGTTATGTTTTTTTCTATGGTTTTCAAATGAATTGCAGCCCACTCAGTCCTCACTGTGGCGTTTTTCCTGGACAGAGTCACAGGGAACCCTGCAAAGGACATAAGGCAAGGGAGTACCATAGGTGGGATGCCAATTCATCCCACAGCATATGCACTATGGGAAATTGGACTAGGAGAGGCGCCCAGCCCACCGTGGAGAGAACATGAATCTAGATGCAGAGCAGGGACAGGATTCAAACCCCCAACTCTGCAGATGTGAAGAAACAATGCTGTCTCTCAATCCGCCATGACATCCAAATGATCCGTAAATTAAGCCATAAATTAAATTCAAGTAGCGCAGTTATTTTTGTGTGCCTTTTATAAGTCCAGCACGGTGCCCTCATGCTTTGAGGAGTGGGGTTTGATGTCTCAGCTGTGTGCATTTTCTGCCTGAATTTTCTCCTGCAGCACAAAGGCAATCAATCATCCAATTGGTGTCTCTGAATTTCTCTCAATAAGTGATTTTGTATGCGCTTTGAAATGGACTGGCATCCCATCCAGGGTGTACCCTGCCCTGTGCAAAATAAGTACACTGGGAAACTGTACTGATGAAGTAGTTATGAATGGATGGATGGATGGATGGACGGAGCTTTATCATTATGCAGTAATATCATAACACTATCAGCATAAATATTTGGTACTGTTGAATTTCCTGACAAGGCACATAAAGAAAAAGTGCATTGAAAACAATGATTTTCAAATTCAAATAAAAAAACAAAACTTTATTAGGGGCAAAAGTTCCCCATAGGTTTATTCTGTTCTAGATCATCCTGTTACATATGAGCTGATTCAGTGATTATCTTGCTTTCATTTTAAAAGATTTTGTGAAAACGGTGTTATGAAAAGACATTTCATATATTCACATATATTATGATAATATAATGCTATGTTCAAAAGTGTGCACATGTTTTTTAAGCAAATATGGTATTGAAATTGTTATTCATCTAACAAGACTTTGCTATAATACAGATGCAGAGCCCTGATTCAGGGACACGTCCACATCACATACTGTAAAGAACCTGGGAAAGTAGACTGCAACATTATTATGGTCATTTGTCTTATAGGCACATTGGAAGGAAGAACTGAGTTACACCCCAAGTTAAAAGTGGTGGGAAGGAAACCAAAACAAGCCCAAAGAAAAAAGCTAGCGGTACAAGGAATGAGATTGACACATAACTTGGATTTTAACATGGGTAATGAGCAGAAAACGTCATTACCTGACTCACTTTCGCAAGACAGATAAATAACATCCCCTCCTCCCCATCAGTGTACTCAGATAAATCACCACACATTCCATTTGGACGCTTTTTACTTCTCTGTGTTATGTGTGAATTAAAAACATTCAGACCAAATACAAAATATAGAATCTCATATATTATTAATGCAATTGACAGGTCTAAATGGAAATAAAACACTCCTATGAAACCACCTGCATAATCACTGAATGCCACCTGCAATTATTGCAATAATTTTATTTTTGTTTATTTAACTTTCAGGGATTGGATTGAACATGAATGTCATTTTGTTGTGCACAGCTCAATAAATGGAAAGAGATGATCTGTATTTTTTTTACTACTTATTTCATTATAATTATTTGCATACTATTAAGCTAATAGGGACATATTTAATATAACTTGTAATTATTTTAATGTTACCTTTATATTAAACTGGCAAATGAATAAAGCTGGTGGAAGCAACTATCAGCTCTCATAAAATGGAAGGTTCTTTTTATTACATTAACCACCATTTGTCGATTAATGAATAAAAGAATAACATGTATTATCTGGTTTTAATCTTTTTCAAGAGGTGAAGAAAGGGCTGTACAAGCGACTGTACCTGAGTAGGCAGATATGAGAAAGGATAGGACACTTTCAACAGTCAGTCCTCTGCTGCAGGTCTTCCCACATTAAAAGGTGATAATTCCTGTAAATGCTTTAGGGTGACTATGGTATGATAGGCACTATATTAAAAAATGAATTTAATAAAGTCTCTGGTTATGCAGGCAGCCCGTCGCCTGGGGGCTGCAGGTGCTGAATGGCATTTCTGAAAAAGTTTCTGCAACCAAGTACATTGCACTAGACTTGGCAGAAAACCTCCACACGAGTCTCCAGGCAAAATGGAAGTTCTGTCTACTTCACTGTCATGGATCCATGCTTCAATATTTTAACTGCTGGAATGAAGGAAAACTAAAGTCCCATAGCTTGTAGCTCTGAAAGTGTTACTTTGGTCAGTGCAGCTGTTGCACAGACCCAGTTCTGGTTCCGCATCTGACTCAGCACCATGAATATCCTGGTTTTCCGGTAGTTAGGAGAAAACACAGCGGCACTTTCCCTGGACTGCTAAGGAAGTTATGATTCCCGAGTAATATAGTGCAAAATCTGCGTATGTCGGAAATGGGTTTCAAAACCCGCGACTGCACAGTGAGGCAACAGCACTGACACAGAGCCACCGCGTAACCTTAATACAACCCATATAATTAATAAAAATGTCTTTTTTAAAATATGTATTTATTAATATATTCAATTATGACATAGACTATGTATAAAACCCTAGTTCTGAAACATGATACAAATGTATTATTTAAAGCTTCCATCCATCCATTGTCCAACCCGCTTATCCTACTTACTGGGTTGTGGGGGGGTCCGGAGCCTATCCAGGAAGCAATGGGCATGAGGCAGGGAACAACCCTGGACGGGGGGGCCAGCCTTTCACACACCATTCACTCACACATGCACACCTACGGGCAATTTAGTAACTCCAAGCAGCCTCATCATGTCTTCGGACTGTGGGGGGGGGGGGCGGAGTACCCGGAGGAAACCCCACGACGACACGAGGAGAACATGCAAACGCCACACACACATATGCAACCCTGGTCACAGAGGTGTGAGGCGACAGTGCTAACCACAGCACCACCACGTTACCCCCTATTCAAAACTTCATATATAAAATTATAATGATATGGGATGAAAATCTTATTAACAGTGCAATATGATATATGAACAATTTACAATGATTTTATGAGATTCCGTTTAATAGTATGAAACCGTAAATAATCATGGACTTAATGATGCAAATGGCTGATGAAGTTTACATTGAAAGGGACCAGGATCTAGCACTTACGAAGGACTTTGCTAATAGTTCGCCTAGTTCGCAGTTTCAGATGCATATTTTAGAGATGGCCAGGCTCCCTGCCCATAAAGATGAACGGCTGCTACCATTTCTCCAGAGCCGTCTTCATAAGCATCTGCAATGCCCTTCCAAAACTGCAGCGGCCAGCCAGATTTAAGTTGTTACTGCTATTTCAGGTAATTTATTGGGTAGGTAGTAGGCACTACATAATATGCCCCCACATAAGGTTAATGGAAGATGTCCTGCAGCTTAAGCTACGCCGCTTGTCCACGATATTCATGAATACTCCTTTGAATTAGCTACAGTTAAAGCAGGTAATTAACCGGTCACATGATCTCATTAAGAACAAGGCTATTTTCTGCATAGCATCTATCATGAGGATATTGCCAGAATCTATAGAAACATAAAAAAGAATATGTTCATGCTTACTTTCATCCAATATATGTAATATCCATCATTTAATATACTGCTACACTACTTACACCCTAACCACAAGGGAGCTGTGGAAAAAATAAAGGCTTCTGTTCATCTTGAGTAAATTGACGTGCTCAGATTTGTTTTGGATACTTTCATTACTGACATATTTAATTCTGGATGTGTTAATTAAATGTCATTAATACAATTTAAAACTATTTTGGAGGTAGCATGAATAAAATCAAAATGGATGCCAGTAACTCCAGTCCCAAGACACTTGTATATGCCCTTTAGTAACACTGAAATGGCAAAATACTGCCAATAAACTTATTTCATAGTTTATATTCAGTATGATTATCTGCAGTGTTGCACAGTATCCCTGCCAGCCTGTAATATCCTTGTCATTACCAGTTGCACCAATTTACTAAAAGATCCTGACATTCAACAAATCCGACCACAGTAGAGCCTGAATTGGGCAGTTTAGTTCGGAAACAGGCACAATGCGTCCAGTTATCTACTCTGAGCAGTATTTTGCTGCTAGAGGAGGTCGTCTGTTAATTTGGACAAACACATTTTTTCCATTCCTGACACCTGCACATTATATGAGGAATGGCTACAATAAATTCCTTCATTTTATTATAAACTGAGATGGCTAATGGCTTCAACTTTGAAGAAACTGTCTAGAAACTTTTCATCAGACTTTTCTTCATTCATATCTTTCACATAGCTAGTTTCTACAGCTAGTTGCCTCTGTTATTCCCAAGGTCACATACGATAAGGAGCTGGAAAAATACACCAATAACATGATCGAATATGGAAGTAAAGTACACACATCATTAAATGTCAGTGTGTTTATTTTAAAATATCTCAATCCCCTGACTGTCGAGTAGGAATTATTGTGATAAAGCCTTTGCAGAAAATGTCTTCCACATTAGCATTCTGTTTATTGTTTGAACCATTTCCAGACTAACTAGCATAGCTTGAATGTTGCAAAAATAATCTAATTCTGTAATATCAAACAACATAGAAATGAACTGAAGGCAAGTTTGACAAATCTGCTTTAAAGTTTAAAATTCAGTTCCCTACACTCAAAAAGAAAACCTAGGGAACTAGTAAGGGGACCAGATGATATTCAGCGTTTACCATAAGCACCGTTTGTTTTCTGATCAATACTCGGTAGGAATGGGTCAAAAGGTATTTTCCAAAGAATAATTGAATTCTCCAGATGACTGTGGGCTGAGAGAAACAATTGAATTGCATTGATTCCACAGTCCACTTTACAGCCGCACGATGGCATGACCTTTACTAATGCCGTGTTTATGGTCATAATATTTTGCTTCAGTCTAACATAGCAGACTTTAATCATTTTCTGACTAATTTCTATAATCACAAGGAATATGATTCAAATTCATTATATGAAAGTTTAAGTATATTTCCTTGAAAGCTTATGTTTAAATCCAGAATTGTTAATTACATCAGAAAATTACATTTCTGTGAACAGTATTTATGAAGTGTGCTGAAAGAAGGAAATAAACAAATTCACAACAGCGAAGAAAAACAATGTTTGCAAGCAGAAACGGTGGATTTCCCAATACAGCGTAATCTTATTTTGGCAACAGGGGCTATAAGAGGTACAAGGAGGTCGATATTGACTAAATAATATGAGCCATTACTTAAAGATACACTAGGTCAATGTCAAACTGCACAGCGCAGCCTGGAATTCAAATGCACTTTAAATGGTCTGAACATTCACATTTCAGTTCACTATTTCAAAAAGTCATTGACAGATTTACCTAGATATGCAAAAAAATACAAAAAACACAGTTGGGGTACACTGTAACTTAATGACAATTGGAGGGGTACTTTCACTCCTGGAAAACTCAGGAATGCACAAATTATTATGCCCCTTCTCCACTTGGACACCCTGGCACCCGAACAAGAACAATCATCTTAATCTGTTTGGATGAGAGGGAGGTTATAGGCGGGGTGCCGCTGGAGACTTTGTACGCTGTGAAACTATCGTATTGGGCCACAACCCAAACTAATCTAATAATGTTCAAAATTTTTTAAGGTCCTTAGAATCATCTAAACCCCACTCCTCCACCCCCCTCCCTCCCTCCCTTTACAGCACCCGTAGTAATACAGCTGGAACACAGGACAGACAATATTACAGAGTCGAATTTTGAGGAAGAATGTGATGAAAATCCTTTCTGGTGTTTCCTGACTTCTTCCCGTCAGGCAAAAGAGGGCAGCTTCCCTCATTTCTGAAAGATACCAATGCATTCAAAACAATCTGAAAATGTACAGAACCTGTCAGAAAATGTCTTCCTAAAATGATGCAGGTTTATGGATGCTGAAAGCTAACTGAATAGTATAGTAGTGGATAGTGTGGATCCAGTTATACTTGGATTCTGGCTGGTGTTTCATTACTATGTAATAAATGCTTTTGAAAAATGCTTCGCATTTCCATTTGCCTGCATTTTGTATTGCCATATTTACATCAAATTGCTTTACAAACATTTTGCGCTTGGTCCTCCTAGGTTTCATGAGTATATTTCATATCAACACGATTTATTGTGTTTTATAAAATAAAAGCCTTTGGCCGACTGCATTGTTAATTTTCACAATATGTTTTACCAATCACACACAACATAAAAACATTGCATGACAACATGCCAAACAAAACACCACAAAATAATGAAATAGTTAATGGATCCAACTGATCCCACAACTAAAGACACGCAGCTATCCTCAGTTGGAATAATTGCAGTGTTACATTGTACAGTATGGTTATCTCTTTATTTTTTCAGACATTTTTGGTTTAGTTGCCCTTATTAGAGGGTATTTAATAGACACAATATCTATTTTGCTTGTTGTCATTTAAACACGGTATTGGTTTGCAAGCTTGCTTATACCCTTGTGGCACAGCCCTACTCCACACACAGTATCAATGCTGTTGCTCCGTATTGGTGGCCATATTGAATTTAGAGAAAGTGATAAGGGAATCCCTTATCAGCCCCCTTTGGGTTACCCAAAACAATTTTTGAATTAAGGATCCATAAAAGACTGGCCTAAAGAGGAATGCAGCTGGAGCAGCTTGCAATGGCCTGAAACGGGCTGTTATCAGTGTAGGTACAAGTCCCGAAGTTTTATTATTTCTTTGACAATGAATGACTGCATCACAGGTCAAAAGATTTCTTTTTATTGACTTTTGAGCTTTATAGCTTTTCCTGCAGTACTGTGCAGTAAAAGTCCACTATACGTTTGTAAACTTTGTTAAAGAAAAATCGACATCTCCTCACAAACTGGCATTTTATACTTTATGAAATACTACTTTGACAGATTTGAGGTGCAATGCACATGCAGAAGGGCATGACAGGCAGTCGAATCATTCTAATATACCTATGTCATGGAAGTGTAATGTCTTGTCAAGTTATTCTGAGGCCATAAGGAGTGGGCAGAGTAAGAATCTATATGAGGAGGTCTCACTTAAAACCGGCAAAACAGTGTGGTTTCTTGTCTGCCTTGCTGTAGCTGTCCAGGATAAAGAAACTTCACCTGTCACCCCCCCACCCCGCAGGTACTTATTGTCTTGATGTCCACTCACCTTGACTTCTTCTCCATTTCACATCATATTGCCCCCAGATGTTAAAGACACTTCTAGATGCTGACTGACAACACATTGCTGTTACCAAATGACTTTTCTGCCTATTTGTTGTGCACACTTTTGGTTAGAAGCAATAGGGTTCAATGCGATAAATCTCCTTGCTACAGTACTCGTCGTTCTCATAAATTTGCGCAGAATTTCCAGCATAAATTGAAGAATAATGTCTCTGCAGCGTCATCATTCAGACCTCATGCAGTGTATTGCTTCACATCTTCACATGAGTTTGAAGCGTGGCAGTATCAGTGCAGCGACTAGGAAGATGAGAGGTCAAGTGCCAAGGCAGAGAAGCAAGAGCGAAAGCATAATGAGGTATTGAGGCCACTTTTAAATTTTTATTTTTATGCAGTAAACCAGGAGCTTGCAGTGTCCTTTTTAAGCCTTTCTAAAACTCCAAAATCATTTTTAAACATAACTATATAATTTTCCAAAGAGGTTATACGAGTTTGACTTAAATTCAACAGCCTCTTTTTAGCTGAGGAACTTTGATAATAATTGTACCTAATTTGTCACTTTGTTCCTGTATTTTTACCTCCAAAAAGTGTGAAACATAACATTTCCACCACTATGCACTGAGATTAAACACAGAATTTTAAACCCGGCTGCTATGAGATAGAATGGAAATGGTTCAAAAAACAACAAAATGATGATGTAGGCAAGCTTAACTTCAAAATTAAAACATTTACAAAATTATAATTTATTAATCTGATTGTGAAAACATACAAAAAGCCAATATACTCAACCTAAATGGCATTTGTTATACTGTCACCTATCAATTACAAAGTAAGGTTTGAAAGAATCTACTACAAACTGACAAATTCTTAAATTAAGTTATGTGGATATTTATACACACCTACAGTAAACAAACTCACCAAAACTAATTCTGTATACAGTAATCAAAATAAATGTATTTTAAATCTCAAAATAAAATGTGCATAAGACACCCAGCAGATTACAATTATTGCAAGATGTTTGATTGCTAGATTAATAGGAAAAAATAAATCTGACAGAGGCAGCTTTTCACATAAAGAGTCATTTGTAAGGAACAGAATTACCCAAATAGTAATTAATTGGGGAAAAGCAACTGACCTGACTGAAATTAATATTCTTTTTGTCCACTAAGCAAACTATAGCTTTACAGTTATGTGCACAAGATACTCGGTAACACATTACTTAAGGGGGCACAAGTAATGTAGTAGTGTACTCTTATTTAATGTATTAATTAAGCAATTACATACTGATCCCGTGTTTGTTCATCAATCATAATTGTTCATTTCATGCAGTAACTATATTTGTTCATGATTTGTATGCGAGTGACTAAGCTACTACATTACATTGTGCCCCCTCAAGTCAATTGTTACCAGATATTCTAAATCACATACAGCAGTGAAATGATTTAAACATGATTTAATGTTACATTATCTATTATGTTCAATGTTCCAGTTAAACTCTTGCATTTTATATACATATAATGTGGCCTGATTTTTGATTGAAGATAATATGAAAATACAAAAAAATTTTGCAATCTTCATTTAATACATTGATTTCAAGCTAAATTTGTGGTTCGATTTAGGGTTAGGGCTAGTGAGGTTACTGTTAAATTGAGGGTTGGGATGATGGGCTATGATTAAAATGAGTGTTGCCATTAGGATTAGAGCTACGGTTAGGGTTGTTATCAGTTGTCTGGGGTTTGGTTTAGGTTTGGGTTAGGGTTAGCATTAGGTTTTATGCTAGGTTTTATTATACTGAATCGCTTCGACATTAATAACTTTGGCTGTCCTTAATGTACTGCTCACATCACTTTATGCCATAATAGTTTAACATTTTGCTGTACATTCTGTTATCATCATGCAGCATGAACCATTTTCCGGTAAGTGTCGGCTCATACACAGGTACCCAGACCTTCTCCTGGATAATATTCTGGCTCAATCTACAAGTCATTGTTTTTTTCAGAAACCGTTAGCCATCCAGGTCCCCGGGTTAATAAGGGTTAGGGTTAGTGTTATACGGTAATACAAGATCGAAATGGGGTCTTTTGTTGGAAAGCAGGGGATTGTTTTCACTAAATATGACCATGTCTCATTTATACTGAACAGTTTCACTTTAGTCTCATTCCCTCATTATCGTCGCAGATAATCCACGTTGTCTTTCAGAGGGGTGATGGTCTTCTTTTTGAGTAACATTGGCTTTATAATGAGCATCCTCCCATGCACAGCACTCTAGTTTCTTTTGTTTATAGCACATGCTAAAACATTAGGAGGTATTTACTGTGTATACATGCTGCGTATGTGCATGTGGATTATGTTTATATTACATTATGGGGACCAAATGTCCCCCACCCTGTTGTTTTGATATTGCGTGGATCATTTTTCAGGTCCCCACAAAGACCTATGAATTTAATAAAAAAAATTAAAATGTAGTTTGGTTACTTATGCTTAGGGTTATGGATGAGTTAATAGAAATAAACGGAGAGTCCCCGCAAATATATAATTACAAACCTGTGTGCGTGTGCGTGTGTATATTGCTCTGATCACTTTTCATGAACCTGTCTCATGAAGAGCACATTTTAGCGGGGTAACCAAAATTTGTGTATATGTGTTACGTCCTGCGACGTCCGTCCCATTCCAGCCCAGTGTGTGCCACACCCACCTCGTTGCCTCCTGTGATTGCCCATTGTCTTCACCTGTGTGGCGCTGCCGCTCGCCTGTCGTGTGCCTTGTTTTATGTATTTAAGTCTGCACCAGCGTCTGTTCCG
>JABFEA020000098.1:12135648-12147502 GCA_019775915.2 Cyphomyrus plagiostoma
ATACATTATCATGACAGCTCTTTCATAACAGTGCCCTAACACACCCCAACCCCCCCCCCCCCCGCGTCTTTTCTTCCAATTACTTATCCAGTACAGGTTCATGTAGAACTTCCAGACTATTCCAGGAAGCACATGGACACAGGACACTGTGGACAGGATGCTCGCCCATCACACCGCACACGCATTAGCACACTGCAGGCCATTTAGCAGAACTGATTTGCATTATTATATGGGCTGTGAGAGAAAACTGAAGCTCATGCAACACAAGCATAGCATGCAAACTCAGAGCAAGAGTGGGAATTAAGGTCGCAAAGCCTGGAGGTCGGAGGCGATACTGTTCGTTGCTGAGTAGGAGTAATAAGTGGTAGTAGTAATGGGGCACTTTTATGCTCATTTTCACTGTTCACAGTTATATTTTGGTGTGTACTAGAATAGATTTACGTGCTACAAAGTTTCAAAATCACATTATTTTTCTCATACGATACATCTCTATTCGCTTCATCTATAACTCTGTCAGAAAAGCTCCGTTACAACTTTATGCGCCACCCCTGAGGAGCACAGCGTGCTCTGATTGTTCAGCTTGCCGTACACATTCCATCCCTGTGTTGCAGTCTGCAGATAGATCCTTGCAGGTAGGTGGCCAATAAGGATTGTTTGCCTAGGTGACCTCACTGTATCACAGAAATAAGGGCTGGAATGTCAACGAGGCATTTGAGGCAGTTTAGAGAAGAGTGGCTTCTGTGGTGAGTTACTCCCTTTAGCATGTACTTTGGGCCTTAAGACTTTTAAAAAGCTATATAACACACTAAAGAAAATGTAAAAATTGTAAAATTATAAAAGGTCCCCTTTAAGTCACAGTGTGTTTTAATACTCATAACTAATACACTAACTATTGATTTTTCCTCTCTTATTTTTACTCCCTTGTTTACTTATTTCTTCATATTATCAATGTACAATATTATGTTGTTGCATACATATGAAAATTTGAAATTTATTAAATAAAACAGGGTGTGCAAGTTAATTCAAGGCTAATTTTAATTTACAAGATCCATAAGATAAAAATAAAAACAAGATATCAAATTTATTGATGGGTTATTGTTAGCATGTGTCATTTTTATATGTGTACACTCGCATAAATTTCCTCTAGAATATGTGTGTACATCTATATTATCAATGTCAGTTGTTTAATTAGCTAGCTCTCGGAGATGAGCTGCAGCTTTATAATAATCGCAAAACAGCATAAAGACACATAGAGTAAACAATACTACTAGGAACTGTTTTTTATGTTTCTTACTTTTTAAATGTGATTTATGCTAAGGCTAGTGAAAACACACAATCAATAAGAGTAGTAGAATGTGGAGCACAGAAGGAGTATACATGCTCAAGAGTTGCTTGTTGACAAGGAAGAGACTTTGATAGGCTTTTCATATTCTCTGTTTTGAATTTGAGGACCCTGTATTGATTTCCATAAGTGAGTCCATAGAACAGCTGGCACTTGCCAACTCAATTCCTTCCGTCTTAGTTGTGCAGATTTTAAATGGAATTAGGACTACAGCCAAGAATCTTCTTTGCAGATTTGTTCACTCTCTGCTATTGCCTTTGGATCGGTCACAAGTGGTGCCAAGCCAGTCAGTGATTGGAGGATGTGAAGATGTTTTCCATTGTGGTTCCATACAAGCTTCAAGGAAGGTTCTTGGCG
The DNA here is from genome assembly GCA_019775915.2 of Cyphomyrus plagiostoma. NCBI lineage: Eukaryota > Metazoa > Chordata > Actinopteri > Osteoglossiformes > Mormyridae > Cyphomyrus > Cyphomyrus plagiostoma. The sequence goes on from JABFEA020000098.1 coordinate 12,137,348, forward strand.
GTAGCAAGACCAGTTGCAATGGACTATGAGTATTTTTTATTGGTCCAGGAAATATCTGTGCTTCTGTGCTTATTCCTTGTAAGTTCCATGGCTGCGTCATTTATTTTTGAGCAGCAAATGAAAGGGAATATAGGTGTAACAAAGTATTCTGTAATAACACCACATTATGTTATAACTCGACAAAGTTCATTTCTTCATTACACAAACTTCATTGTGTAATAGCACCCACATTTTTAATAATCTGCCACATTTTGTAATAGACAGCTTGAGCACAATAAGTAACACATTTCTGCACATTTTGTAATAAATTATTACACATTGTGGTGGTTATTACAAAGTGTGAGATTTATAGTTTTTTATGATGAAAATCATTCCATTTGTTTACACTTTACATTAACAGCAGCTCCATAATGCATTTATAATGCATTTCTAGAACATTCAGTGCACCTTCATAATGCATTCATAGCACATTCATAAGAAGCATGTAAATATACCATAACATTCTAACATACCTTAGCAGCTTTATTATACATTGATAACAAACATTATATCCATTATATGATTATAATGTTTGTCATTAACATATAACCTTTGTTATTAATGTACAATGAAGTATTGTATAATGAAGGATAATATAATGTATTAAGAGGGTGCACTGAATGTTCTAGAAATGCATTATAAAGCTGCAGTTAATGTAAAGTGGAACCAAATAGAATAATATGGTGCATTATGTAATAAACAACAAAAATGGATGCCTTCATTCACGTTTTGTTGACTTGTTACACAATTCCATTTTATTACATTTTGCATTGTCCATTATCAATGTCAAAGTTATGTTACTCCCATAATATCAATGGTATCAAGTACAATGAGGCACAGTATATGGCAACCATATACTTCAATATTTTGACTCATTCATCTTTGAAGGGGTGGTCATTTTTATTGAAGTACACTAAGACAGTCTGAATAGTATGAGCATAACTACACATACTGCCTCCTATGAGTTGTGAAGCTATAAATCCACTGGCAGATGGAGTGAGCTCATTTTTGAATAGGAAATTTTGCAGCGAATCATTACAGCAATATTTCAGCATTTAGCTGACAAAGGGATGCCACTGTCATCTCATGTCTCCAGGGTTAAGGGTTTGAACTCCATTCTGCATGTAGAGTTTGCATGTTCTCCCTCCCTCACAGACTTTTTCTGACAGTGCAAAGACATGTAGTTAGACTAATTGGCAAATCTAAATGTGTGTATTGTGTGTGCCCTGTGATTGACTGTCATCCCGTCCAGGGTGTACCCCAACCTACCTACCCCAACCTTACACCCATGAGCAGGATAAGCTATTACAGCATAAGCAGCTGCAAGACAGATTTAGATTAAAAAATGGAAATGACTAGTTTGATTTACTCATACTTAATTTTCCTAATAGAAAAATGTGACCGTCATTTCATATGACACTGAAGACATATTAAATCATTAAATCAATTTAAATCTGTACCTCTGTTGGACTAATATATGGTCCTTTGACAACTGTAGCTATCAAAAGTCAATCCTAGAGAAGCTAGCAAAGTCAGACTGAGGTTATCACCATAATGGCATTTTAAATACAAATGAATTAATATCTTGCCTTTGAGGTTGCAGAATTAGAACTTTGGCATGAGAAGACATAATTATATCATTACTAATCTAATGTTTTATGAATTATTTATGATACACCACCGAGAATAAAATAAGACATAATTGGCTATAGAACTTGAAAGCAAAATAATGGAAAATATGTCCATATTGCATTTTAATTGACAACCATTGGTTCATGTTTTAAATTAGTTGTTGCACCCATGTTTACAGGTGTACATTTTCCTTGGAAGATATAAAATAACCAATATGGAACATCACCCTAAGGTTATTATCTAACAATTTAGCCCTGTGACATACCAAGCAATTTTGGGGGACGGGGTGTTCTCTGTGACCTAAATAGAAAATTCATGAAACAAGAAGAAAAATGGAGTAACTCCTGAAAGTGAAATGTCAGATGTAATATTCAAAGAACAGTAATGTACACAACTGGTATAGACTTGGAATATGGTATATAATGTACTTGATGCCCCCCCCACTCCCCGCCACAGATATACACAATCCAGGTAAATTATATATACCACAAAAGCCTTGATTAAAAATTCCGAACCTCATTCTTATTATGCACCATCTATGTCCTTTACCTCTTCCTGAAAAGACTTTACATCCAAAACAACAAGATTTTTCCTCCTTATCTCATGCATGATTTAACATTATTATTATAATACTGATGTAAGGTTTGGTAAATTTTTAAGGTAAAAATATGGATGAAAGGGAAAAATGTGTCCCAGAAGGAAATAATAATTATATAGGGATGCAGTCTTAGCTTCAGTTTAATTTTTTAAAATGTTTTTTTTTAATAACCTTTGAAATAAAATTGCCGAGCAAAAAGAATAAGAGTCTGTTTATGACCTGCCTTTGTTCATCTTATTTGTGAGATTATGGAAAATTATTATAGAAAATGTATTTCAGAAATATCAACCATCAAAATATTAATAGTCGAACTTTAAAATATCTCTTTACCTATGCCTGCACCCTGAGGTAGGAAGGCCAACACAATGCAATCTATAATTAACTGATAAGGAACATATTCTCATTCACTTGTATCCATTGTTTGACACAACACGATGAGACACATGCACAAACATCACTCTTCGTCCCTGCACCCATTCGCCATGGGACTTCTGATAAAAAATATGCTCTTGAGTATTTCAGTAATTACCTGAAATATCACAGCTGCACTATCTTTAATTGACTTGCAAGACATGCATTATAAGAAGAGAAATGATCATGTTACTTTCTGTATTTATATATAAAATGTTAGTTAACTGAGAGTTTTGGGGACATTTTAAAATAACAAGGTGATTGTGTGCACTTGCTGTTAATTTGTCTGCTGTGGAAGTTGCTGAAAGCTTGAACTGTGAGAAGTTCATCTTCAAATCTTTTACATTTGATTTTTGTATGATGTTGACTGAATGCCACATTTCCTGTCCTTTCTTATTAAGTTGCTTCTCGTTTTGATCCACTGTTCTGTTTAAAAGATATGTTAGCATCTTGCTAAAAGTCTTCTGTTATTAGACATGGTATTATTAGGTGGAAAATTAGGGTACAGCCAAAAGGTTTCTTCAAGTTTGCTTGTATCGTCATTAGCACATTTGCTTTCTACTGAGGCCATAAGAATTGTATGAGGCAATGCTATACATCTGTGACACCCTTGGATGTAAGGTGACTATTGGTAGTCTACTCTAATGGACTTTTGATGAGGTTAATGTTAAATCTATGTGAATCTTCCTTATCTATTAGAAAATGATGAAGAGGCTTATTAAATGCTTGCAGGGATGTCCAGGTGTGTTCTGTAGCCATACAATATCACCACATTTTTCAAGGACTCATTGCACTCAACCAAAGAAAAAAAACGAAGACACTCGTACATGTGAAAGAAGACAGCTGTGTGGAGAAAATCCCTGCAGTGGTTTCCCCAGCAACATTGTTCTCACTATTGATACCTGAGGTGTGATGAGAAGTAAAGCCACCTGAGATGTGTGGAATTTTAATGACCAAATATGAGACACACACACAGATTCTTTCAACCAACAGAGAAAATACTGTGTCCTCTAACGTCCATCTTTAGTTCCATTAGAAGACAGTCCATTAGGTGTTTTCCATTTGTCATCTTTACTGAGTGCACACTTTGAATGAATAGTGATGCAGGAAAGGAAACATAATAAGGAAACATGATAAGACAGAGGGGGAAAAGTTTGAGAAATGTACTTGATCTCAAATGGTGTCCTGGATCTATTCATAATATGGTCATTCAAATAAGTTGACCAATAGCCTGACTATGCATCATAGATAAATAGGTTGCAGATTGCAAGTATGGGAGGATGCAAAAGGATTTCACTGGTTAATATTGCCATCTGTTGGCAAATCTACAAAATTGCAGACCACTGAAATTCTGAACACTCATGTTTGAAGAAGTCCGAAGATGGCAGAATGATTAGTCAACATTGTCTTCCTATTTTAAAAAATTTAAAAATAAAGCCGATAGGATGCAATAAGTCTCATTTTCTTCATACAACAGATAAATAATAAATTTAAATATAATGGCAGCTGAAAAAAGTATATGCAACTGGCTAGAACACAACATTGAGACGAATCCTAGGAGATATGCAAAGTTTTCATTTTAACGAGGAATTGTTTCTTATAAACACACAAAGATGCACTTTTTACTTTGCAGAATCTCTAGACTCATTTATGCCTCTAAACCATACATATTTATTACCCACCCTGTCTAATCCAAGCAAATTATACAGCCAATAAATATGTTTTGGATTTCTGAGAATCATTCAGGGAATCAAAACAGTGCAGTGGCAATGTATCAGGCATGGATCCTGTAGGAATTATTGAAGACTGCAGCTACTTTTTAAATAATGGATGAGTTCCTCCATTGAGATAATACTAGGACTCCAGACTCACAAGGAGGGGCGTGCTGTGAATACCAAAGATGGCCCTGCACTTTCATAAGGTCTGGAATCAGATCGTGCACTTTTGCATTAACATGAATTTATTTTTTCAGCGCTGACCGCACCTCTGTCCTATCTCAGCAAAAATGTATTCATGAAGGCACATGCTTATTATCAGAGCAGCTTGACACACTTTGGAGAGATTTCTTTTTTCTGTAGGTATACTACATATTGTTCACTTTAAAGTCCATCTAGAATGCCACAGTCTGTTGGATACCTAGCAAACAAATCATGACGTTGAATGTTGCGGTGTACACCAGTATTTTTCAGAAACGAAAATATATATGTGGAATACTCACTAAAATAATTAGTTTCAAAGGAAGCATCTGAGTTACCAGAGTGACAGAACATAGGTATTATATTTTAAGCTGCAGCTCCCTTTCTGCAGTCTAGACAAAATGAATGGTTTACAGAGGACCTCTATGGCGGGCGATTGAGAAGGCTTGTCAGGGAAGTTTAATGAAGACAAAGCCGAGGTTTCTAGGAGGGAAGCTGTGGGTGACGACAAGTTAATGTTGTACTAATAGGGACCTCCATTGTCCTTGACAAATCACACAGAATACTAGCAATACACTCTCGCTACCCCCCCCCTTACTGCAAATGCAAACTACATAGCAACAATAGTGGCTCATTTTGCTTGCACTGAAAGAAATTGTAACCTTCCAAAACAGAAACAGATCCGAATGCTAGTTATGTTTTCCACAGTATAAAAAGCATTTTAATAAACTGGTTCTCATTGGAATAATTCTCTGACATTATTGTATTAAATTTGGACTAAGGGGCATTTTAGATATATTATTTTTATTCTTTGCTACCACGTTGCCTTTCAGGCTCCCAAACACTAATGCTAACACTCAGGTCATCCCTCAGAGCAGAACTGCATGAAGTCGGATGTTGGGATTCTGCCTATACAACAACCATCCATTTTTCACACAAGCCCCCCCCTCACCACCACCACTACCAGGGTCAAACTGTGTTGATTTGCTCCACCTATCTCTCATTCTCTCAAAATGAATCATTGATTTATTGTTTTCCCAAACCATTACTGACCACAGCACCTGTCCCAAGTCTGGTACAAGTTTTGAGTTGTTTTGCCTGTTCATTTTCTTGACAAGAGAGATTTTCACAAAATACCCATCTCTGCATGCACTCTGACTACCTGTCCTGCCGGGAATCAAATTCAGGACAATGATTTTCACTTACCAATCAAAAAATAGCTTTGCTCTCTTCAGAAAGTCATTAGCCATTACATCCCTCTCAGATCAATTTGCCCAGTGGTGTCTTAGTGGGCAGCTCCAGACCACTAGAGCTCCACCTGATCCCATTAATTTTCTCTGTTGTCTCCAATGCTTGCAGTTATTCACTAATGCACTCTGGTGAAATTTGAAGACTGATCTGTGGTGTAGTTCTGCTGCAAAATGGCTGCCTTATGTCATCAGCACAGGTTACATTGAGGCATTTATGGAGAATACAAGAAATTGCCCCCTCAGGATTCTGCAACACTAAAGGGAAACCAAAGTTATAAATGTTTTTATTGTTATCTCTGGCACAATAAAGCACAAGGCAGGCTGACTTCCGACGCTTTCAACAAAACATGCTCTTTGGTTGTATGGCAATAACTGTGTACAAGCAGCAACTATCTCCCTGGCTCGTTCATTAATAAAGAACATTGTATTTGTAATGCTCTCTAAATATCAGGCCATGCCCGTGCCCTTAGTGTCATAGAATTAGACTTACTTTTTCTATTACCAAGGCAACAAGACACAACATCACAACAACAAAAAATGTTTCTGTTCAACTGAATACAGACAGGTGCCCTTGTTAGAATGCTAATTAAAACAGCAGCTCTGTTCTCTATCTCTTGCGCTCCATGAGAATTTAGCAAGATTTCGCTGCACCACAATCTCGAATATATCAAAAAGAAAAATATTACACTAAAGAGTGTAGAATGCATTCTCGTTACCCATCAATGGCTACTCTGATCATTACCTTGCCATTTGAGCCTCTTAAATGAGACAAGAAAATCTGGCTGCCCACAGTAATTGTGAAACTTTCCTTGATTTGGTTATGAACATCAACTGATCCAGTCTTGGATTTCAGAACAACATAACACACATTCAGTGCAGCTTGCATGTTGAATCTACGTTGTGTAATGCCTTTATAGAATTTTAAATGTAATGCATTATAAAAGTACATCATACAACATACAAGAACGTTATTGATGTTTAGAATGCTGAAGTGAAGTTTTTTTCTGGCAGCGATGAGAGGCAGAAACACAAATACACGCCGACCATATTATTTGACCAATGATGAAAGAATGTTAGAGAAGCCTGGTTATTAGTGTCATTGATAAATTCAGAGCACTGTGACAAGTACTGCTTTGAAAAGTTAAAAAGAAAGGACTTGGGTTTCTCAACACATGCTGTCAACCTAGACAGCATCAATCATGCTAGCCTTCACAATGCGTCTGTTAGCAAAGGATAACCTCTTTATGAGGGATGTCCTGTTGAGGTCTGTGTCAGAGAATCGGTCTGTGAAGTCTGTAAATGCCACATTACATTTAATGCTCAGGCTCCAGTCCACAATTTTTGGCTTTAATAACTTACAGAAAGCTGTTAGAAAATAGGCAGAAATAGCATAACTTTCCCAAAAGATAAAATTTTAAAAACAAGCAAATAGATAGATAAATACAGGGTTTAATATTTTTATTCAGGTAGAATAAAATGGCCAAACCAAAGCATACTGATACAAACATCATTCCTGTTTTTACACAACAACCAAGAACTCAAATAAGGTAGTCATTTCCAGCTAACATTTTTTGTGAGTTTTGTCCTTATTTGTTCACCTGGGGGATTCATAATATCCGATCAAGCTTGATCACTGTGGATCCGAAAGTACCCTAAGCTTCTTGAACATAAATAGCTGTAACTTACAGACACATTTTAGAAATCGGATGAAACTGACCTTTGCAGTACAAAGAATGTATAATTAGAAATATTTGATAAATACCACAAAAAGTGCAACACAAAAAGGGAGAAACCTTTTTTGAATATCTGTGAAAAGGTCACAGTCTTTACCAACCTAAATGAGCAGAAAAATGCTGAGTTTCTTTGAAACACAGCAGTACTGAAGCAGCACATTTCAATATAAAAAGCCTTTCAATGTGGTCCTCTTACTCGGACACAAAAAATTTCTAACAATACATCTAAAAATTGTCCCGTATATATTTTCTAATCCAGAATACAAAGGAGACCTTCAGATATGTAACTTCACACCTATTAATGCCAAACCATGACCATAATGGTAGAAATAGATTATTAAACAAATTGTATAATAATAAATTGTGTTGTACATTTATAGACAAAACAATAAAGAATAATATCTATTAATCGGTGTAAACTAAAGTTCAGCTAAGCTCCTATGAATGCTAGTTCTTTTCTGGCAATCCTACTAAACTGATTTTATTAGGCTGTGAATTGAATTCTTAATTGAAGTCACGCCTGCGGAGTATCCACTGGAGTTTGATTGGTTCCCTATGCTGGAGACCCACGTCTTTAGTCTTATTTTACTAATCTTGAGAGATGTGCTGCTTCTGACGTGACAGTTTCAATCCCTGGTTGCAAAGATGAATGATGTTTGCAGCCAGGAGGTCGACTCATCTAGTGCGACTGAAAATATTGAGTGAGAATTGAATGCAATTCTGTGGTTTGACAGAAAGGATATGTTGAATGACCAGTGAGATAATAAAGCTTTTACATAAATAGCGTTGATCCCACACCTTCATCAGCTTTGTCGGGTGGGTCTTTTATGGGCGGTGATACTAGGGTTTACATACTATATTGTTTGTTTCTGTTTTATTTTGTAAAATAATATTTGTTAACAAAAAAATCACGTGTCCGCTATTCTCTAGCTATTGATAATTAGCACAACACTGTTCATATATTAATTACAGTACATTGTAGTGTAAAACACTAAAATAGTGATAGTAAGCTTTTGTCTATAACTTTATCATACTTCTAAATATACTTTAACATTTTCATTCTCATTTGATTTTGAAATATGTTGAAAGTTTTGAGCAGTATGCTAATATTGTACAATATTGCAATATTATTATTAGTACAATATTACTCATCTGCTTTTTATTTACTCACCTGTATGCTATTGAATGTTTCTTTCATCCCCTCATCACAAGCTGCTATCTCATTTCATCCATGCCACAAACACTAAGTCACTTTTCATAACCACTTGCACTAATCATGTTATTTTGTTTTATCGGTTATAGTTATTTGTTGCCTTGTTAGATTTATTTTGTTATTCTGTTTTGCACTATTACTGCTGTTTTTTAAGCTCTTTACTGTCTTATCTTTATTCCTCTTGTTGCACTGAGCATGTATAAGACAAAAGAATTTCCCTCAGGATAAATGAAGTTCTTCTTATCTTATCTTATCTTATCTTATCTTATCTTATCTTATCTTATCTTATCTTATCTTATCTTAATAGTGAAATGAGATGATTTTAAATTTGCGGCATATTGTGAATGTGATTGCAGTATCACTATTGCGTTTAAGCTGAGCCTGAAAAAAATCTGAAAATTCTGGGTAGGAGGTGGAGATGTGGGTGGATAAGCCACCTTCCCTGGGAGCATGCCATTTACAGCCAGACCCATAGGCTGCTCGAGGTTTTAATTTAGACGATAACAATCAATAGGAGTGGGTGTATCAATGTGTAAATAACAAAGAAGGCTATTGACCCCTTTCCTATTTTTTCCCCATGTCTGCACTTTAAAATATAACCTCCTGAAGTGCTCAGCCCCATCAATACCAACTCCAGTTTGCCTTTTTAGTACCGGTAAGTAATATACAATGCTTGTTTGTTACAGCAAGGAATTGTCACTGTTATTTGATATTTCTATACTTTATTGAATCATGTTTCCATGCACATTTTATATGGTTTCAAGTTGTTTGCAACAAGGGTTTTTTTTACATAAATGTTACCATGCTAGATTATTAGGAATGGGAAATTGTTTTAAGTATGGAAATTAATATCAATTTTCTATAGAATGAGAGGGAAAAGCAAACAAACTGTATCACTTACATTGAACATTGACAAAGGGCTGCAAAGAACTAACAGAATTAATATTCTGATCTGTAATGTCCCAACATCTTCCATCCTTATCTAGTATAGCAGGTGGAAGCTGGATGGATGCAGTTCCATTTTCTTTTTTTTTTTGCCTTAGTTATACTGCCATCTGGTGGCAATACCAAGGAACAGATGACTGAGAATCAAGGGCATAGGTTTGGTTTCAGCATTGCTAGGGACAAAATCAACCTCAAACCCCCTGCCCCCCAGCACACTCTGTACTCCTACAGTATTGGTAGGGACATGCTCCTACTGTCCATGCTCAAGTCTACGCCTTTTTCATTGTTAACAATTACAACAACCATATATAGGTTTGGATATGAAACAAGCACACCTGATTTACACTCACCTAATGGATTATTAGGAACACCATACTAATACGGTGTTTGACCCCCTTTCGCCTTCAGAACTGCCTTA